>JAODAL010024474.1:0-60513 GCA_025379985.1 Phyllomedusa bahiana | reverse complement strand
TTTGTTACTCTGTCAGGTCTTTTAGTTAATATTGGTCTAGAAGGGCCCTTTTCCTCTAGTCGTTCCTGCACCTTTGGGAAAAGGGAATTATCATTAGTTATTGACAAAAACCTGTTTCCCCTTTATGGACTACAAGTTCAGTTTCCCAATTGATTCTGGTATTTAAAAGTGCCCATAAAAAAACCCTTCTGTTTAGCCCCCTCATCTTTTTGCCTGGGGGATACATTTTCCCCATGGGTTCTTTTATATTTGGGGCCTATAGAACCCCTATTTTTTATATTGTTATTGTTACCCCAGTATAATTTCCCCAAAAATGTTCCACATGTTCTTACCGTACCTTATCTTTCCGCATTTTTGGTTTTCGACGGATTTTACATAGGAAAAGACACTCCCCCTTTCCGGTCTTTACGACCCCTTTCTAAATAGACTTAACCCTGCAATTAACCCCCCGTCTAGCTCTGCCCAGCCAGTCTAGTTACCCCCACTATGTCATATTTTTCTTCACTATTAAGCTCTAGTTCATTAATTTTTTGGCAACTCCTGGCATTGGTCAGCTGAAATTTAAAATTTTTCAGTTTTTTATTCCTTTCTCCCGATTTTTTATCTTTGCTAACCCCCTCCCCCCATCCCCCCCCTGTTTTTTCCAAATTCCCACTCTCTATCTTCACTATTTTGCAGCTTATGTGTGTTACCCCCCCCCCCAGTCCCTATTTTTTAAATTTCCTCCAATTTTCCGGGGCCATTTTTGTCCCCCAATACACGCACCCTCCCCATTTAGGTGCAGCCCACCCTACATGTTAAAAAAGAATATATTACATTTGATGGGGATTTTAGTAGGGGTGGGACCGCTTCAGAATTTTTGATTTTGGGCACATTTCTGGGTATGATTTCTATGTACACCTCTGTTGTAGAAGATAACTATACAAAACAATGGTATTCCTGGTCTCTGCAGATTGGTGATGACGTCTGCCATCACTTTACTCGCTGCCAATAGTAGACGGGGCTGTTTACATCATCATATAGCCCGAGGAACCTTTTCGCCCAGTTGCTGGGCCCCATAGAATAATACATTAGAGTTTTCCTTTGCTGAGGAGAGTTTACAAAGCTTATTCAGTCGGGAAGGGGCAGATTTCCCCCTGACAACCCCTTACCCAAAAATCCAATGACACTTTCTGTAAGAGATCATGTGGAGCCAATATTTTGACATTCCCAGTCCTGAACATATTTTTTTCTGGCATCACAAAGCCCACACCCAAGCAGAAATATGCATAGCGCTCACAGTCCCACCAACGTGTGCAGGGCGCAAGCTAAAACCGTAACACAAACAAAAGCGTCCACAAAAAGTCACTGTATTCAACCCTGCAAATCCCTATCAACTTCTAACATCAAAGATGCCCTTTACCAGGGACCATGTGGTAGAGTGGAGAAGCCGCCGGAAACCCAGAAGGAGGCTGTTTTATGAGCTCTTGTATCTACCACAACGTAGATGGGCTGCTTCCAGGAGAACAGACTCCCAGCAGCAGCCGCCCGGGTTCTTCCTATAGACAATTCCAAATATGACCTCAGATGGACCTTCATTACTGTGTCCTCACAAGGTCTATGAGGTAAGCGAAGATCCCGCTTGGGTGAAAGGCAGCAGGCACCAACTCTACACCAAGCCACCCCAAAGGATGTGAGGCCCTGGCCCTTCATGTACTATATCAAAACCATAAGTAAGAGCCGGTGCGCCCACGGCATCCTATCAGGCCTTTCTAAAGATATTCTGAGTGAAAGAGGTATAGTATAATACACTGATTATGGTGGCCCAACGAGATGGCCCTATTGCCCAATGTTATTTGGCTGTGTGCCATGTCCTCTGTCTGATCTCTAAAACCAAATATTGTTCTCCATTTTCATGGGCACAGTAGGGGTCCACTCAATATCATTCTATGTCCTACTGAAGTGTTACATTATATTCTTGGCCAGAGCTAAGGAGGGAGTAAAGGGGGCAGCCACAAAGTTCACTGACCTATAAGAAGATGCCAGAAATATAATGGTATATAGTACAGACGGATGGGAGCTGGTGTAGATAGGCCCAGGACAGATAGATAGATAGATAGATAGATAGATAGATAGATAGATAGATAGATAGATATGAGATAGATATGAGATAGATAGATAGATAGATAGATAGATATGAGATAGATATGAGATAGATAGATAGATAGATAGATAGATATGAGATAGATAGATAGATATGAGATAGATAGATATGAGATAGATATATAGATAGATAGATATGAGATAGATAGATAGATAGATAGATATGAGATAGATAGATAGATAGATAGATAGATAGATAGATAGATAGATATGAGAGAGATAGATAGATAGATAGATAGATAGATAGATAGATATGAGATAGATAGATATGAGATAGATAGATAGATAAGAGATAGATATAAGATAGAGAGATAGATATAAGATAGAGAGATAGATATGAGATAGATGATAGATAAGAGATAGATAGATAGACAGGAGATCGATATGAGATAGATAGATACATATGAGATAGATAGATAGATAGATAGATATGGGATAGATAGATGGATAGATAGATAGTAGATATGAGATAGATAGATAGATAGATAGATAGATAGATAGATAGATAGATAGATGGAGATCGATATGAGCTAGAGAGATAGATAGATAGATAGAATAGATATGAGATAGATAGATAGATAGATAGATAGATATGAAATAGATAGATATGGGATAGATAGATAGATATGAGATAGATAGATAGATATGAGATAGATAGATAGATAGATAGATAGATAGATAGATAGATAGATAGATAGATAGATAGATAGATAGATAGATAGATAGATAGATATGAGATAGATAGATAGATAGATAGATAGATATGAGATAGATAGATAGATAGATAGACAATTCATATATAGACAGATATTTTGAACATGGATGATTATTTATTTGCCAATTTATCAGTGTCTTTAAATAATATATACAAAAATGACTAATATAAGTCCAGCAAACGTTGTCTCCCAAGGATATATATATATCAGATGAAGCAACTAACATCCTCCAGCTCCGTGATGTCGTCATGGAGGAGGGAAGAGGATTCCAGTGGCTGCAACCTGTGAAGCTCTAGTGACCTCCATGCCCAAGAGAGTTAAGGCAGGGCTGAAAAATAATGGAGGCCATAAAATATTGACACTTTGGGCACAATTTCTCCATTGTCACTTAGGGGTGTACTCAGTTTTGTTGTCACTTAGGGGTGTACTCACTTTTGTTGCCAGCGGTTTAGACATTGATGGCTATGTGTTCAGTTACTGTATTTTGAGGCCACACCAAATTTACACGGTTATACATGCTGTACACTGACTACTTTACATTGTATCAAAATGTCAGATCTTCAGTGTTGTCTCATGAAATTATATAATAATTTATAAAAATGTGAGGGGTGTACTTACTTTTGTTGAGATACTACATATATGCATTAAATAATGCAGATGCAGCAGAGCTGTTCTGTCAGGGGTAGTATTGCTCAATTTGCCATGTGGCACTTGATAGATTCATTGGAGTTTGGCAGCAGATCTGCTCCTCGGTGGCATTGTCACCATTGATTCATGAATAACACGGGATGATGATGATGATGGGGTTTTCTCATAAACATCAGACATTTCCATTCCTGCCCCGTTACATGAACATTAGTCTGGATGAGGGATGTCACTGTGTGTGGGTCTTATAAAAGTTTCCGCTCATTTACTGTATGATTATATGTACAATTACTGTAAGGAACAACTAATGATGTTCCCCAAACTTTAAACAAGAATAGAACTGTGAGATCAGATTGAAACCCAGAGTTATATAACATCTTTGCGTTTTTTGTTGTTTTTTTTTGTTTTTTTACTGTTTTTTGCTGTTTTTAAAGCTTTTTTCTTTTTTGCACTCTTTATACTGCTTTTTAGTTTGTGGGTTTTTTCTGGGATTTTGGGGGTCATATTCCTCTGAGTGTAGCATTTTTTCTGGGGCTTGTCAAGAAGGTTGTTTTTTTCCAAGATTAGAAAAAACATGGCTGTTTTCTTCGAAAAATAGCGCCATACAAGTCCATGGTAGTGTCTGGTACTGCAGTTCCCTTCCATTGAAGTAAGTAGGATTGAGCTATAAAAACAAAACAAATAGCTGTGTTTTCCTAATCCTGGGCAAGCCCCTTACTTTTCTATTCAACAGATGCTTGATTTTTAAAAGTGACAACCACTAATAGTTGCTGGCCCCCAAAAATCAAATTCACTGGACCCCAAGAATCATCTCTTCTGGTGGGCCCCAAGAATCAGCTCTACTGGTGGGCCCCAAGAATTAACTCCATTGGTGGCCCCAAGAAATATCTCCACCAGTGGGCCTCATGAATCATCTCCACTTGTCGGCCCCAAGAATCAATTTCACTCATGGGCCCCATGAATCATCCTCACCCCATGAATCATGTCCACTGGTGGGCCCCATGAATTATGTCCACTGGTGGGCCTCATAAATCATGTCCACTGGTGGGCCCCATGAATCATGTCCACTGGTGGGCCTCATGAATCATGTCCACAGGTGGGCCGCAGAAATAATGTCCAGTGGTGGGCCTCATAAATCATGTCAGTGGCCCATGAATCATGTCCACTGGTGGGCTCATGATCTGTTCACTGTGCCTCATAATCATGTCCACCTGGTGGGCCCCATGAATCATGTCCACGGGCCTAGAATCATGTCATGTGGGCCCATGAATCATGTCCACCGGTGGGCCCCATGAATCATGTCCACTGGTTGGCCCCATGAATCATGTCCACTGGTGGGCTTCATGAATTAAGTCCACCGGTGGGCACCAAGAATCCTCCCCACTTGTAGGCCCTATGAATCATCTCCACTGGTATGCCCCAAGAATCAACTCCACTGGTGAGCTCCAAAAATCAACTCCACTGGTGGGCCCCATGAATCATCCCCGTTTGTGGGCCCCATGAATCATCCCCTTTTGTGGGCACCATAAATTTTGTTCATTGGTGGTCCCCATGAATTATGTCCTCTGGTGGGCTCCATGAATCAACTCCACTGATGGGCCCCAGGAATCAACTCCACTGGTGGGGCCTATGAATAATCCCCGCTGGTGGGCCCCAAGCACCCCAGTCCGATACTGTATGTGATTGATATGTCTTTGGTATGATCAATTGTAGTTGTGTCTGCACTGTATGGTGGCTTCCAGGGGTAGCACCTCTAGTCGTCAGCTTTGTCATCAATGGAAAGTAAACTGGTTTGTAATTGCTGTAGAAAGGATAAAAAGGAGCGGCTGTTATCTGACAGCTGTTCTCATCTTTACCATCCATAGGAGCAATATGGGAGTATTCCGGTCAAGCACATTGAGTGAACATCATAATGTACCCCAAACTATGCACAGTAGATTGCTCTATCATGGCTACCTTTCCTTCCTACCCCTGTGCCCACAGCCCCATGTATAGTAGCTCGCTCTGTTGTGTGACATTTATTTTATAATATTTTGACAACACAGTGTTGTATGAAGGCTGCAATGACGTTCCTCCTCTCGTTCCCAGGAACACGCACTGCATCCTAAGATCCAGGAGAAGATCTCACCACTGATGTCCAGACCACAAGACAGCCGTGGAGAACAATGATTGATTTGTGTCATGGCAATTAGTCATCAGTTGAGCGGCTTCATCCCTCGTGACTGATGAGACCACGAGACAAGCGTGTCAGAAATGTAATTATCTATGGCACGACTCCGATGCTTAGCATGTCAGTATAAGACGTAACTGCACTAACTAAGCACTTGGTGGACGCAAACATTGCTTGAGAGGACTAGAGGGAAGGTCCTCAGGGTGCTTCTGAAGCTGTAATGCTGGGCAGATGGCAGGGCCCCTTGGGCTTGAGGCATGGTTATCTGGGTAAACGTGACAAGGGTGACGTAGATGAGGTCCAACAGGTTGGAGACCATGCTCATAACTATAGTATTAGAAGCTCTTTGTAGGGAAGAGAAGAAGTCGTCATTCTATCCTCTTTGTAGGGAACAAGAAGTCGTCAGCTTTCTGCTCTATTCTCCATCTTCTTTTATCCATTCAGCCGTGTTCAACCGTTTTTGCCATGCTTCTGCTATATAGCACTACTTCTGTACACATATACCTTGTCGATATGCTGTCACTTTTTCATGTCATAAGATGATGGGAACCCATCTTATTTTGCTAAAGGGCCCTTTGAATTTCACTTACTCCACCTTCGATATGAACAATTTAGAACGGGCAGCCACAAAATCCATGTCTATGCAAGGGTATAAACCACTCAAAGGGGTGTTCTACCTCACACTTTAATGGCATGTCAAAAGGCTATGCCATCAAAGCATGATAGGGGTTGTGAACCACACCTATCTCAAAAACCACATAATGTCTTCTTTCAGAATGGAGGGTTGTCGCGTTTGGGCACTACTCTCTATTCTAGGGGGATTCTGAGTAAAACGCTCACCTGTACTCAGAACTCCCATAGTACAGATGGAGAGTTCTACGCAACGTGACCGGCTTGTTCTATATGAGTTTCAAGCAGAGCCGTCTTAACAACATTATGGGCCCCTGGGCATAGCACTGCAGTGGGCCCTGCCCAAATACATGATATCACACTAGGTCATGCATCAAGCCACTCCAGAGCACACACATATTATCACACTACTTATGGATGGACACCACCAGCCTGCAGCCTAAAGGACTGTTTGGCAGGGCAGGGAGCCTTTGGCTCCCTTCTCCACCTCGGTTTTTAACTCTTTTCACGTCCTAAAAACACACAAACAATTAAATAAGCAAAACCACCAAGCGATCCAGGATATGTATCTAATGTTTCTGGGACATAAAAAGACTAACTGGGGCCCCTATACTTGTGGGGCCCCCGGGCAACTGCCTAGTGTGCCCAATGGAAAAGATGGCCCTGGTTCCGAGTACAGAACACTCCGCTCACCTGTATGCGGAACAGAATGAAGAGTTGTGCGCAAGCGTGACCGGCTCTCCATTCTGAACAATGACTTTCAGGGGCCTGTTCCCAAAATTAGTGTGGGTCTCCAGCTTGGGATCTGCATCTATCACACTTAGATGGCATATCAATGTCAGCAAAGTTTGATATTTGCAGGTGTCCTTCCTGGGACCCGCTGCCCAACTCAGAAACAGGCCCCTGAAAGTCTCTAGTAAAATTCAAAAGGTTCCAAAGGCCTCCAGCACCGAAAAATAATTAAAACATATCATTTATTTTCGGGTTCATGGGTCAGTGTGTTTGTTTTTTAGAGTGTTTCTTTGTTCTCCAAAATCAGTCTACGAGTAAATGCGTTTGTCGCTCGAAACACATCAGATGGTTGGGAGAACCCTGAACTTAATTTAATGTAATATGTATTAACGGATATGTTTTAATTATTTTTCGGTGCTGGAGGCTTTTGGAACCTTTTGAATTTTGCTATTTACATTGCCTGTGTCCGACAGGCAGCTCTCCCAAGACACTGTCTGGACATTCGGGGATCCACCTTGAGATTTCGACAAGCAGTGAGCACAAATGTCTTCTTTTTTTGTTATTTTACCCTGAAAGTCTCTGTTCAGAACAGAGAGTCGGTCACACTTGCGCACAATTCTCCATTCTGTTCCGAGTACAGGTTAACGGTTTCTTCGGAACGTCTATAGAACAGAATGGATAGTTGTGCGCAAGTATGACCAGCTCTTCTTTCTGAGATGACATTTTCGGGATCTCATTCCTAGGATAGGTGCTAGTCTAAGAGATGGGTCCCGCACCTCTTTCACTTTGATATCCTATCGATATGCTGGTAAAGTGTGAAATGGGATTACCCTTTTAAGAGAAAATCTCCAGGCCCATCAGTAAAATTCCCTTGTCATGCTCATGTCGGTATAATTATGTATTTTTTTTGTTGGTAAAGATATTTTTATTTCATTTCACAATTTTCCAGTATTTCCCACAAAGTAGAGATGTGATTCTGCTGTTGATCGCTCCAAGGATTACATGACAGATACAAATGAGCTTACGGGGGTGGCCTGACACTATTAGCTCCAATTTCCAAAAGCCATGTGGAAGGTGTTACAGGAGGAGGATTTACCACCATGATATTAGCCCTACCAACTAATGGATGTCCCTGATGTTGTTATCAATATGTTCCACCAGCATCTATAGCTTAGGACACCATGTTGGTCTCCATGGGAGGGTCAGCAGTGTCACCTCAGCCTGTATGAAATGTTTTGTCACTTGAATTGGCAATCGATTCAAAAATAAATTGGAAACTTGATGCATTTTATGTCACCACATACAACATAATAGGAATTCCGCCATTATTGTCTTAGGTGACCCAATTAATCAGCACGGGACACTTTTTGGCTCCATCAAAAATAGGAATAGATACAAACAGATTCCAAAATTAGCAGTTAGTCTAATCCAGGGTGCCCTGGTGCCTGAACTCTACCATATAAGAAGATAACCAAAGTACACAGTAGTTAAGAGCCCAAATTGCAAATTCGTCATTTGGACCCAAGAGCTTCAAGTTCTTATTCAGGCAAAAACTATATTTGCCATTCTTCCAGGAGACTCTCCCATTCTTCCAGGAGACTCTTCGAAACCAGGTCACAAAATAGGTGAGGTTTGCAAAAACCCTGCCCAAAGTGGGGAATTCTGGGTCATTCCTTTCCGTTTTAAGGGCATTATTGTCTTAGCTACCCAATAGATCAACACATTGTACTTTTTGGCCCCAATGGAAACCAGGAAGGATACAAACGGATTCCAAAATGAGCAGGTGGTGCAATTCAAGGGCATTAGAAATAGCCCTCATCTGGAGATAGTGCCTAAGGGAACACCACTCTACCATATAAGAAGACTCCAGTGTTATAAATTTTACATAGTGGTAAGGAGCCATGTTGCTTATTTTGCATTAGGTCTAATCCATACTTGCCAACCCTCCCCATTTTTCAGGGAGACTACTACCAGGTCACAAAAAAGATGAGGTTTGCAGAAAAAAAAACCTGGGTAAAAGGGGAACATCCCCAAAATTCCTTCCCGTTTTGGAGATGTTCTTGGGGATGCGGTTTAAATCTCCAGGATAGAGCTTCTCAAAGGTTGGAAAATATGGTTAAATCGAATAGGTGTGAATGGTGTCCATCAATTGATTTTTTTGTTGTTTACAGGGAGTGGGGGTTATAATGGATGTGTTCAAAAACTATAAGACCAAACACACCAGAGTGAGACATCTAATGCTGTTTTATACTTATTTCCAGCAAGAGATTTAGTCGATAAGAAGCCATGGGTGACTGGACCTTCTTAGGAGAATTCCTAGAGGAAGTACAGAAACATTCCACGGTGGTGGGAAAAGTATGGTTGACCATCCTCTTTATTTTCCGAATGTTGGTTCTGGGTACTGCTGCCGAGTCTTCTTGGGGAGATGAAAAGTCCGACTTTATGTGTGACACCACCCAGCCCGGTTGTGAGAACGTCTGTTACGATAAAGCATTCCCTATTTCCCACATTCGATTCTGGGTCCTCCAGATTATTTTTGTCTCCACTCCATCGCTGCTCTACATGGGACATGCCATGCACACTGTGCGAATGGAGGAAAAGAAAAAGCTCAGGGAAGAAGAGACAAAATCCAAACAGGACATGAATGGAGACTCGACTTATCATCAAAAAGAGTACCCAATTGAAAAAGAGGAGCTTCCTTACCGGGATGAGGTAAGCGGTAAGATAAGGCTTCAAGGAAGTCTACTGAACACCTATGTGTGCAGCATCCTGATCCGCACAGTCATGGAAGTAGGTTTTATTGTCGGACAATACATGCTTTATGGGATCTTTTTGGAAACCCTCTATATATGTAAAAGAAATCCTGGCCGTCATCCTGTCTAGTGCTTCGTGTCCCGACCGACCGAGAAGAACGTCTTCATCGTCTTTATGTTGGCCGTTGCCACCCTCTCGCTTTTACTTAGCCTTGTTGAGCTGTACTATCTGTCATGGAAAAAGCTCAAGCAGAGAATAGCTCATCAGTCTGCCAACAGTGTCAACGCGATAAGGGTGGCCACCATAGAACCAGAACACCGATCTCAAAGTTGCACCCCACCACCAGATTTTAACCAATGCTTGAACAGTAAAGGTAAATTCAACCCTTTTAACAACACTCTGGCCTCTCAGCAGAACACAGCCAACTTTGCTACCGAAAGAGTCCAAAGTGAAGATGACATTAGCCAAGGGCAGTTCATCCACATAAACTATGCACAAAACGCTTCAGTGAACAACCATTCAGTGCCCCACCACACGCCCAATGGATATTGCCACAGTGGACGGCGCTTAAGTAAAACCAGCCGTACGAGTAGCAAGGCTCGTTCGGATGATCTGGCGGTGTGACCTAACTTGGGGAGAGGGTTTTTTTTGTATCCATTAACTTCGTATTTATATAGGAATAGAGAACATTCTGATTTTTGGATGTAATCCTGAGAACTCATTTTTGTACTGTATTTTATGCTATAAATCTTTGTGGAAGAGAAACAATAAAGAATATCTTGTCTACATCTTTCTCATGATTAGGGATTGGTTGATAGTAGAGATGATCACATTTTATGATCCAAGAGAGGATTAGCAATCTCAGGTTCCAGAGTTATTATTTATTATGTATTCTAAAGTACCATTACTCCCAGGGCGCTGTACATTCGAGGGGGGTTACAAACAGAACATATGTCAAACAAAGTACAATATCAACAATAAATGACTAATAATTGGTAGAGAGGGAGAGTGGACCCTGCTCGCTAAGGCTTACAATCTACAAGTGAGGATAAAAGAGACAGAAGATGATGGGTCGATATGTTTGTGGGGTTATTGTAGGTTGTAGGCTATTCTGAAGAGATGGGTTTTCAGGTTGCTTTCGAGGAGTGAAAGTGGAGGAGAGTCTGATGTGTTGGGACAGTGAGTTCCAGAGTGTGGGGGAAGCACGGGAGAAGTCTTGGAGATGGTTGTATGAGGAGCTGGCACGGGTAAAGCAGACAAGAAGGACCTGTGAGGCGAGAGGTGGATTAGACGAGCAGTGAAGTCGAGGATGGTTTGGAGGGTAGCTAGAGTGCTGTACGGGAGGCATCAGAGGATGTTGCAGTAGTCTAGGCGGGAAATGACAAGAGCATGGACTAGCATTTTTGTAGTATTAATGAATGAGGAATGAGTGGATTCGAGAAATATTTTTTAGGTGACGACGGCAGGCAGAGTTAAGGGCTTGGCAGTGTGGGTTGAAGGACAGAGAGGAGTCAAAGGTTATCCCAAGGCAGAGGACTTGCGGGAACGGTGAAAATATAGAGACGTTGACAGTGTTAGATAGATCAGGTGGTTTGATAGAGCAGAACTGTGGAAAGATGATAAATTCAGTTTTATCCACATTTAGTTATAGGAGGTGGTTGGAGGATATGGACGATAGACAGTCTGGGATCCAAGAGATAGAGTAAACATCTGGGCCAGAGATGGGCCACTGAAAGCCACATGATGCTTCGCGCTGACCCAGGCCAAGAGTATAGATAGATGTTCGGTTGGATGGTTAGCTGTGTGGCACCTTCTGTTGACATTCTATATCGTGACCAAATAATAGTGCCACACAATGTTATTACCGACACCACACAGTGCCCAAATAACAGTGACAATGGAGGCCAAATAACAGAACCATACAGCTGGCCAAACAACTCCATGAAGTTAAGGTGCCTCAATAGCTGTTGGCCAACCGCTATTGCTCCTGACTGTCCCATGCGTACATATGTTTTCAATGGGGAGATGAGTTAAAGACATATTTGGCATAAGCTTATCTTCAAAGAACTGAAAAGGAGATAGTGTTACAATTTGACTTGCCCAATCTGTCTCACCCCAACATCATCTGTCAGAAAAGTCAGGAGGTATCCATACACATTAGGTAGTCAAAAGGTCCCACCAAAATCAACAGCTTCATCCAACATTTACCTAATGTCTATTGAGGCCTTAACGGGCTTAATCTAAAATTTGGTGTTGCCCCCTGCTGCAGCCATTCCAGAGCTACCCAGGATCAACTCCTCTTTACTTCTGGGTACTCGCCCCGACAAATAAGAGAGACTCCTGCTCTATTCACTATGGAGAATAAGCATCACCTGTGTGTGACAAGAACCCGGAAGTAAAGAGCAACGAATCCCAGTGAACATCAGAGCAACAGCTTCAAGGGACCAGTGTTTTTTCCCCACCCTGGTCCCATTTAAGATCCCTTTTTTCTCTGCTGGACAACCCGTTTGAGGGAGGATGTAGTTACTTTTTCATAAGTCCGGAATTGGCGTGCTTGCTCTGGGTCCACAGGCCAGGAAGGCCAATTGCACCCTTTAACACCACAAGAGGGTAATTTATTGTGTACTAATCCACATTTTAGGTGAATGTTACCATCAAGTGGAGATTCCCCTCCATCTGGTGTTGTACTTCAGATTCGGATAGGGCTGGTTCACTTGATCTATATATTTCCTGTAAAGCCAATTATCACCCTTTTTACAGACAAGAAAAGAAAAGTATATGTGATCAATGAATAATTCACTTACTAATTGTGAGCAAAAAGAGAAAAATACCACCCACAAAATGTATATTATGTGGTCCTATATGATGCCAATCACTCACTCGCCAGCCTACACGAGATCAAATTAGCAAAAATATTCACATAAAGTGATAAGGTGTACAGGTATCCATGAGGTTATGAGTAAGAGTCATTTGCTCGAAACGCGTAAGCGATGTAGGTTCACTTTTTTAGGTCCCTTTTCTTTCCTTTTTTTGATATGGCTGTGATGTTTTAAAAATGTTTTCCAAATAAAAATAATAAAAACTTTTTAACATATTTTTGTACTGGAGAGATTTGGATGCCTGTACACCTTATTACTATATGTGAATATTTTTGCATGATCCACTTTCTGTTCTACTTTCTGGAAAAATGCTTGCAATTGGTCACACGGTTTTCCCGCCATCGGCAATAAAATTCAGTTCAGGCTGAGCCGGTGCAACACTTAGGGTCTGTTCACAACGCGTGTTTTACTCCATGTAACATACGCTTTTTGATACGTGTTTGGATCCGTCTGTCGGACCCTAAATGGACCCAAACACGTATCTAATAAATAGTAATGAGATTTACATTGCTTTTAATATGAAACACGCATCGGTGTTCACACAAGTGATCTCCATTGCGTCTCACTGCGTCTTTTGGATCCGTTCTAAGAATTGACATGTCAGGTCTTGGTCCGAAAGACGCAGCAGGAGCCCTATAATAAACTATAGGGTGCGATCCTGCTGCATCCCACACGCATACAAACACACAGCTGTATGTTGGATACGTGTTGGATCTGTTTTGGATCCATTTGCTGCAGCATTTTTAGATCCGATTTTCAGATCCAAAATCGGATCCAAACACGCCGTGTCAACATCCCCTAAGGGTATACTCACACATCGTTTTTCAATCCGAAAAATTTATTGAAAAGTGCTACATAAAACGTACCCAAACACATACTCAAAGTGTGGTGCGTGTTTGGATGCATTTTCTGTGCAGCAGGATCACAGCCTATAGTTTATAATAGAGAGTCTGCTGCGTCAAACGAATCAAGAATGGACATGTAAATTCTTTGAACGGATCCGAAAGACGCATGTAAAAAACACATTGTCTGAACAACGATACGTGTTTTACATTGAAATCAATGCACATTGTTAGAGCAGTGCGAACAAACCCTAACACATCTTACTAGTTTTCTCTCTGTATGGAAGTGTCAGCTTCGAGAAGCCCAGTTTGTCCAGTTTTTAACAAAATAACCAGTTTCATCCATAATAGGTTCTGCAGCTTTATAATGTACTTTGCCTTCAAGTTCTCCAACATGGTTATGATCTCTGCTCCCTGTCCTGATTGATGATATGATATGATAGTTACAAAACCACAGGAATTTTCTTTTTAAAAAAAAGTGCGTTTTTTTGGAATTCAAGGGTGACATGTATGAATGGGGCTGGGCCAGAAGTCTGCCGTGTTTTCAGCCCGAGATATAGCGCAGCCCCGTTTGCTATAGTTTAAAATCGCCCGCACGCCAATCGGCGCGCACTGGAACCGTACGAAGCTATAGATTTATAGCTTCGTTACGGCATTTCTAGGTGCGTTACTGCTGGAACAGGTAGAGCACTTTCAATGTGGTTTAAATGAACCAGAATTGTCTTCTTAGGCTTTGTTCACACAGCTTAACTGCGGGACATAATTACGCCCCGCAGTTACGCCGTGTGGCTGGGGGCAAGGCGGGAGCGGGGGAGGGAGCGGGGGTCCGGCACCTCGCCGGCCCATAGACATTCATTACCACTATTTTCGCGTTAAACGCCGTAAATTGAACATGTAATTATCTCCCCCCCTCGGCGTATTCCGCCGTGTAGGGAGAGGAGACGTAATCCATAGTTCTCCTATGAGAACTGTGGATTACCGTGATGAAATGGGCCGTTTTCAGCCCGTAATTGCGCACTTTGGCTGCGTAATTACGGACTGAAATACGTCCCATTTTAAGCCGTGTGAACATGGCCTTAGTGCTAGAATGCGCCTGATTTATGACTCGCAGTAGAGCGGGCATATTCTACACTAAATTTCCATCTAAGCGCCATAAATCATACATGTCGCCACACAGTGTTTTTATAACTAACTTTTAATTGGAACACAGGGGAAATCTGGGTTAATTAAAACAGGCATGGATCTTTTTAAAAGACTATTTTAATGCTGTATGTGTTTTTGGTGCATTTCTTAACTGCATAAAAAGCCTGGAAAGCACACCAAATGCATGCAGTAAAAATGCATGCTTTTTTTTTAATGCAGGTGGTTGTACCTCTGCGCTCCACAATACACTGTTAGAACATACTCTAAGGGTATGTTCACATGGCGCTATTGCAGCACGTACAGTACGCACCGCAATACACTGGGTATTTTTGGAGTCACGCTGTTCAGGGGACTGCAGCCCGCCGGCCCAATTGCCCATGCTTTGCTAACAGCAGGAAAAGCCGCAAAAATTTTGGCCCTTTGTCACTTATCCCCCCGCGGAAAAAATACGATGGGGGGAGGGGAACAAACCCAAAAGGTTTCTCTTTGAATTTTGGGTTTTACCGTTTTTGGCGGCGCCTTGTCGAGCGCATTTGGGGTTTTAAAACCCGCGAAATTTAAGCCTGAACATAAGCCGTGTGAACATCCCCCTAACCCCCGGTTCACACTTTTCTTTTCCCTTGAACCCCAAAAAAATACATACGGGTTTTTAAAAATGGATTTTGTTGTTTTAAAAAAACCCCAAATTCAACGGGGTTTTCCCAAAATGTAATTTAAATTTTTAAAAAAACACTTTTTTTGGGGAATAAAAAAAAAAAAAAAAAAAAAAAAAAAAATATATATAAAATTTTAAAATTATATATTTATATTTTTTTTTTAATATATAATATATTTTTAAAAAAATTATTTTTTTTTTTTTAACCCCCTTAAGGACCCGGCGTTTTTTTTTTTGGCCCACTCCGTTTTCCCCTCCTCGCCCCCCCAAACCCATTTACTTTGGGGGCTTTTAATTTTGCGGGACAAGTTGTACTTTCAAATGGTGTTAAAAAACTTTTACTTTTGAATATACTGGGGAAACCGAAAAAAAAATTTCCAAAAGGGGGTAAAAATTTTAAAAAAAAAACAAATTTTTGCCATGTTTCCGGGTGTTTTTTTTTTAAAACGGCTTTTAAAACTTGGGTAAATATAATGTTTTAAACTTTTTTTTAAACGGTTGTTACACTTTCCGGGGCAAATCCCCAAAAATGTGGGGTTTTTTCCATTATTTTTTTGGGTCCCGAAAAAAAATTCCAAACTTTTTTCTAACAAAAAAATTTGTGCGACCAAAAAAACTTTTTTGTACAAACCACCTAGGGACTTCAAGTGAGGGGGGTGTTTTTCGGGCTGAATTTTAAATTTATTGCTTCATTTTGGAAATGCATCCCGACTTTTTTTTATCCACTTTTTTTCCCAATTTTTAAAGTGACGAAAAAAGGCCCAAAAAACAAAAATTTTGGCTTTTTGGGGGAATTTTTTTTTTCTAGGTGCAGCAAAAGGGGAATAAATTATATTTTTATAGAAAAGGATTTTTTTCCGGACCCCGGCGATCCCAAAATTTTGAAACTTTTTTTTAAATTTTATTGTTTTTATTTTTTTAAAAGGGGGGAAAAGGGGGTGATTTGAATTTTTAATACTTTTTTTTTTGAAATTTTTAAAACTTTTTTTTTTTTTTTTTTTTTTACGGTAAAATTGGGGTCCCCAAATGGTGCTTTCCCAAATAGGTGGCGCAATTTTTAAATTTACGGCCCTAATGCATTAAAAGCCCCATGCTTTAGACGTACCAATATGGGGGTTTCCCCAAACCTTCCCCTCCCTTGGGGGCCGGAAGTGGGGCAAACCGGGAACAGGCATGAATGGGACCCTTTTTACGGGAGCCCCCCGTCCCATGTCCACGGGCCGCCATACAGGGGTAAAAACCGGGAAATTTATATCAAGATTGGCGGGGCCGAGCCTCCCGACCCGCTGCCGAGCCCCATCTTTTAAAAAGGGGCCCGGCCGGCCCCGCAAAGGGGGGGCCCGGGTTGGGGGTCACAAGCTGCAGTCACTTTTCACTCTTTTATTACTTCCCCCCCCTGGACTGGAGCCGGAGCCCCTTTTTCTATTTGCTGAGGCCCGGATGATTAATTAATTTTTTCACTTCCCCCCCCGCCCTCCCCCCCCTGACCAGCAGGGGCGAAAAAGGGAAAAAGCCGGGGGCCCCAAAGAAAAAAAATTTTTTGGGTTTGGGGGGCCCCCCCTCCCCACCCCTGAAAAAACGACCATGAACCGGGACCTGCTGTTAGAAAATTTGAAAGGTTTAATAAAAAGGGGCAAAAAAACCTCACCAAAACCATCTAACCAAAAAAACTCTCCCAAAACAAACCCCACTAAAAACTAAGACCTGCTTTTAACCAATAAAAAATATTTACATAGGGCCCTGACTTACCACCAGAAACACGACCACAAATTCCCCAACCAAAATATGACGGGAATACACCCTTTAAAAACTTTTGCGATCAGTACACAAAGCCCAAAATATGTCTAAAAAAAATTTAAATATAAATTTAAAATAGTGCCCCATAAAGTGGTTTATACCCAGTGACACACTCTGCAGACTTTTAATAACCACCATACAGTAAACCTAAAGTGGTAGACAAAAAGTTGTCCCCAAAGGCCTGCGGGACTGTATGTAACCCCCATACAGTGACCATATAATGGTAGACACCAATGTACCCCGGCTCTGCGGGATGTTTTTAAACCCTTCCAACAGTGACCAAAAAAGGAAATTTTGCATTTGTAAAACAGGCTCTGCGATTTTTTAAAAAAAACCTTTCCTTTACAGTAAACCCTATAGGGGTTTGACACCCAGTGTACAAGGCCCTGCAACTGTAAAATAACCACCTTTACAGTTCCCCAAAAGGTAGCAGCTTTTTTAAACAGCTCGGGCGGGACTGTTTTAAACCTCCATACATTTAAAAAAATTTAGGGGGTAGATAGCAGTGTCCCAACGGCTCTCGATGTAAATTACTACCATACATTTCCCAAAATGGGTTTTTACCATTGACCCCCGGCTTGCCCCGGGAAAAAAAAACCTCCATACAGTGACCATTTAGTGGTAAAAACAGCATTGAACACAGGCTCTGCAGACGTAATAACCACCAAACAGTTACCAATAGTGGTAACAGCAGTGTAAAACGGCTCTCCCCAACTGTAATTACCCCCAAAACCAGTGACAAATAGAGGGGTTAGACACCAGTGTACACGGGGCTTGCGGGATGTAAAAAACCTCCAACAGGGGCCCAAATAGGGGGTTTAAACCATTTTTACACGGGGCTCGCAGACTGTATATTACCCCCCCATACAGTGCCCCATAATGGTAGACAGATTTGTACCGACCCCTGAAAAACATAAAAAGGGTGTTTACAGTTGCAGTTAAAACTTGTAAATTCACAGGTGAAGTTTCTTGACCAGTGTTTTTTTTCCCTTTTTGTTCTGAAATCCGGGGTCCAGTCCCCCCTTTCTTTATGACATCTCTAAACCACTTGTCCCTGCAGTTTTTAGACACAAATTTTCTTAGAACCCTGACTTTTTTCCCCAGCACCTCCCCCCCTGGCAAATGGGGGTCCTTTTTAGGCAGGCAGGGTTTAGTTTAGGATATAGGGCCCCCCCAAAATAGGAAAGGGTTTTTTAGGTAGCCATAGTCCCCATTTGGCAGGAAGGGTTTGGGAAGCAAATGGGGAAAGCCATACGGGGTAGACAGGGGTTAGGGGGGCTTTTGGGGCCTTTTGGGTGGGGGTTTTGGGTAGCTAAAGGGGGCCCCTTATAAGTAGACCAGGGGGCCTGGGGGGGGTAAAAAAAGGAGGCTTGGGGGGTTATACGGCAGGCAATAGGTGTGTACAGGCAGGATAGGGGGGGCGTACAGGAAAGGCCCTATTGGGCGTATAGGCAGGGGCTAAGGGGGCTGCATGGAAAGGCAGGCATATAGGGGGCGTTTTAGGCAGGCAGGCAGGCATATATTGGGGGCCGGGAATAGGAAAGGCCCAGGCAGGCATATAGGGGGCTGAAAATAGGCAGGCAGGAAATATAGGGGGCTTATACAGGAAAAGGGCAGGCATTTTGGGGGCTGTATAGGCAGGGGCTATAGGGGCGGTAAAAAGGCGGGCAGGCATAAGGGGGCAAAAAGGCGGGCAAAAGGGGGGTATGGGCCCGGCAAAAGGGGGGTAAAGGCAAGGATTTCCTATAGTTGCCAATTTTTGAAAATGAAAAAAAAGGAGAATGTTTAAGGGGGCGCGTTTTATCGCCCGCGGAAAAAAATTTGCATGGAAAACGCCCATTTGTCGGTATGCCACGCCCCTTCAAAAAAGCCAAACCCATTTTCCAACCTAACTGAAAAAAACGGTTTTGGAAAAAAGCCAGGGAAAATCCCCTTAAACCCAAAGGTAGTACCCCCCCCAAAACCGGGGTGTCCCCCTTAAAAGGGCCGGTAGACCCCCCCTTGTACCCAAGGGAAGATGCCCCCTCTGTACCCAAAGGTAGAGCCAAAATTTTTTGCCAGGAAAAATCCCCCCATTTTACCCCGGTAGGTGCCCCCATTTTTTACCCGGGGTAGTCCCCCCTTTTTGTTAGCCGGGTATTTCCCCCCACCCTTTTACCGGGGAGTCCCCCCAAACTTTTTAGCCAGGTAAGATTTTCCCCCCTCTTTTGCCAGGAAAGGTGCCCCCTCTTTTGCCAGGTAGGCCCCCTTTGTTCCCCGGGGTTTTAAAGTGCCCCCATTGGGCCGGGGTGTGCCCCCATTGTTGCCAGGTAGATGCCCCCAAATTTTGCCGGGGGAAAGGTGCCCCCAAATTTTTTTAGCCAGGTAGTGCCCCCATTTGTTAGCCAGGGGGCCCCCCAATCGGTTAGCCAGGTAGATTTTCCCCTCTGGGGCCAGGTAGGCCCCCCCTTTTTCCCAAAGGTTTTTCCCCCTCTTTTCCAGGTATTTCCCCTTTTTGGGTTCCCAGGTAGATGTCCCCTCTGTTGCCAGGTGATCCCCCCCTCTGTTGCCAGGTAAAACCCCCCCTCTTTTTCCCAGGTAGGGGCCCCCTCGTTCCGGGTAGTCCCCCCCTTTGTTGCCGGGTTTGATGCCCCCTTTGTTCCCAGGTAGTCCCCCCTCTGTTCCCCAGGTAGATCCCCCCTTTTTGCCGGTAGTCCCCCCTCTGTTCCCCCCCCCCCCCCCCAGGTAGTTTTCCCCCCCTTTTTTTCCGGGTAGATGTCCCCTCTGTTCCCGGGTAGTCCCCCCTTGTTGCCAGGTAGTGTCCCCTCTGTTCCCGGGTTAGTTTTCCCCTCTTTTGCCGGGGTAAAACCCCCCAAAAAAGCAAAAAAAAAAATTAAAATAAAAAAATCCCCCTTACCTCACCGGGCCCTGCAAGAAGGGGCCGCCCCCGGGGACGATCTCCCCCCAGGGGCCAGGGGGAAGTGAGAGAAAGGGGCCGCCCCTCCAACCCCCCCTGCAGCCGCGCGTCCCCTTCCCCCCTGCCCCGGGAAAACCTGTATGAAAGGGCGCGCACAAAACGCCTTACATACATGGGGAGGGGGGAAAGGAGGGAGCGATCCCCCCTGCCTCCCCCCTGCCCCCAGTGAGCCCGGGGCCGGGGGGGGGGCCGTTTGCCCCCCGCTTAAAACCCGCCTGTGGGAGGGGGCCCGGGCGGGCAAGAGTAGCGCACCCCCGCTCCCTCTTGCGCCGCGGTAATTTAAAGGACCCCCCGCCCCCTGAGGGGGGCGGGAAAAAATTTCCCAAAACTCCCCCGTGGAGGGGGGCGGGGGGGGCCCCCCCAAATAGCGGGCCCCCCCCGCCAAAAACGGGAGGGGGGTTGGAAAGTATGCACTACCTGAAACACTTTTTCCCCGGTTTTTTTACGCCCCGTGCCCAAAAAACAGAGGGGGAAAATGGACAAAAGAGAGCAGGAGGTTTCCGGTTTCCAGCCCAACAGCGCGGGGGAAGTAAGGGGGAAAAGAGTCTGTGACTGCATTTTTGTGCCCGGAGCGCCCCCCTTTTTTCAGCGCCCCTCATCCCCCTCCCCCCCTGCCCCCCTACTCCCCACAGCATTGTGGGGTGGGGCTCCCCCCCCCCCCCACCCTCGGGTGGGGGGGCCCTTCGTCCCTTCCACCCCCTCTGTGGGGGGGCCCCCCTGGGTCCCTCCACCTTTTTTTTTTTTTTTTTTCGGGGGGGGGAAAAGGGGTTTCTGGGGGGGGGAATTTTGTAGGGGGGCCCAAAACCTTTTAAAGCTTATGGGGCCCCAAAAAATTCTGTTGGCGGCCCTGATTCCGGGTTCGGTCACGCAGCATGCTGTGGTGACCGACCCTGAAAAGGTGCGCGGCACCGTTTTTTTCATTCATTTAGACGCTGCGGCCATTTTTGCCGTGGCGTCTAAGGGGTTAAATAGCACGGGCGGGCTCATTCTTTGTCAGCTGTCAGTACTTCTAGAATTACAAACACATGCGGCACTTCTAGTTTCTTGAATTAACCCCCTTTAGGGACCCTAAAACGATGATACGTCCAGGGCCTTAGGGGTTTTAAAAAAAATGTATGCGTTTTCTACATGCGCTTTTGATGCAGCTGAGAAAAGCAACAAAAATGTAGTGGTAGACCCCTTCCAAGCGGGTTCCCAAAGTTTCGTTTTTTTACATTTTCAAATCCATAAAAAAAACAGCAACAAAGTAAATTACAAAACCATTTTTTAAAAAAAAAAAAATATTTTAAAAAAAAATGGCATTTTAAAAAAATGCATGGGGAAAATTATAAACTGGTATGCTATAACTTTCTTTGTGCCATGAAACCCAACAGACTAGCTTTTGTATTTCTGGCACTTTTAAAAAGAAAGGGGAGTCTTATTGGTTGCTCTGATTTGGTGCTATGAGCCCTTTTTGGTTGTATGGCTTTTTGATTGGTTGCTATAGCTTGTTTTGTTGAAGGGAACAAAGAAAGCCCAGTTTCCTGCATGCATTTTGATGCAATTTATAAATATAACAAAAACCTCGAATACAACTGTCAAAGCCGTTGAAAAAACTTTTGGCCTTTTGTAGAAAACTGTTTCAAAAGACTGCTTTTTTGCCCAAAAGCAATTTTGCTTATTAATGTATGTAACCCCCTCGAATGTACAGCGCCTGGAATCAATGGCGCTTTATAAATAAATATAATAATTTTTTAATAAGCGACCAATGAAGTAGCTCATGTACCAAGCAGAGCTCATTTGTTTCATAGTGCTCTGAGAAAATGAAGGTTGAGCTCTGATTGGTCACTATGGGATCTGATTGGTTGTCATGGCCTCTGATTGGTTGCACTGGACTCTGATTAGTTGTCATGGCCTCTGATTGGTCGCTATGTGGATCTTTTGTAGGTTTTTCATGGCAAAACTGATTGGATTTTGCTATGGGTCTGATTGTTGACATATGTCAACAAGGCAGTCTTTCTGCAACAATCAGTTTTCATACATAAGAAACAATCATGAGGCCCATTTATAAAACTGTCCTGTTGAACATAGCCAACCAACCAGAGCCCCTAGAAACCAATCAGAGCCCCTAGCATCCAATCAGAGCCCATAGCAACCAATCAGAGCTCATAGCAACCAATCAGAGCTCATAGCAACCAGAGCCCATAACAACCAATCAGAGCTCATAGCAACCAATCAGAGCTCATAGCAACCAATCAGAGCCCATAGCAACCAGAGCCCATAGCAACCAATCAGTGCTCATTGCAACCAATCTGAGATAACAACCAATAAGAGCTCAGAGCAACCAATCAGCGCTCAGCTTTCATTTTATATAGTGCTCTGGAAAAATAAAAGCTGAGCTGTGGGACCCGAATCTATCAGACATTACTGGTGTATCCTGTTGATATGTCATATATATAGCAACACCAATTTATGTCTGGCTCTGGATGTAAACAGTGATGTTTCTATTCACTGACTGCAAACAGAGATCTTGAAAAGACCTCCTCCTATATGTGTTGTTACTAATCTGCTATACTTTATGAATTTTTTTGCCCATTACATTAATTGGAGATTCATCTAAAAATTCTTTCTGCGACCAGAGGTCCTCAATAAACTATAAATGATATTCTCTGGGGATCTACTGTCATAAATGAATCTATAAACCTCTGGGAAAAATCAAATGTATCCCAAAAAGGAATAAAGTGTGATCTGTATATTCATACAAATTCTTTGTCGGATGGATCATAGTGTGGTAGACGGCGGAGGACTGCCAGCTACGACGAGGTATACAGGAAACCTGCTGAAAAGTTCAATTCCCATGATTGTTCAGCTATCAGACTCCAAATCATCCACCCTTAAAAAAACATGAACCTCATTTATCAAAGCTGTCTAGCAGTAAGACTGTCCTTGTTGCCCATAGCAACCAGTCAGAGCGCATAGTAACAAATCAAAGCTCATAGCAACCTCTCAGAGAACATAACAACCAATGAGAGCCCATAGCAACCAGAGACCATAGTGACCAATCAGAGCTCATAGCAACCACTCAGAGCCCATAACAACCAATGAGAGCCCATAGCAACCAGAGCTCATAGCAACCAATCAGAGCTCATAGCAACCAATCAGAGACCATAGTGACCAATCAGTGCTCATAGCAACCAGAGCTCATAGCAACCAGTCAGAGCTCATAGCAACCAATCAGAGCTCATAGCAACCAATCAGCGCCCATAGAAACCAATCAGAACTCATAGCAACCAATCAGAGCTCATAGCGACCAATCAGAGCCCATAGAAACCAATCAGCACTCATAGCAACCAATCTGAGCCCATAGCAACCAAACAGAGCTGATAGTAACCAATCAGAGATCATGGCAACCAATCAGAGCCCATAGCAACAAATCAAAGCATAGCAACAACAAATCAGAGCTCATAGAAACCAATCAGAGCTCATAGTAACCAATCAGAGCTCATAGCAACCAATCAGAACACAAAACAACCAATCAGAGACCATAGCAACAAATCAGAGCTCATAGCAACCAATCAGAGCTCATAGCAACCAATCAGAGCTCATAGTGACAATCAGAGCTCATAGCGACCAATCGGCGCCCATAGAAACCAATCAGAGCTCATAGCAACCAATCAGAGCAACCAATCAGAGCTCATAACAACCAATCAGAACCCATAGCAACCAGCGCTGCTCTTTTGTCCAGGTTTTTGGGCGGTTTGCGTTTTTTAGAAAAAACATTGAAGAATGATGCTGTATTTATACGTATGTATAAATATGTACAGTATATATTTGTATGTATGTATATTTATATGTATGTGTATAAATATGTATATTTATGTATGTACTGTATGTGTATATATATGTATATATCCATCTCTCTCTATACATACACATATATATATACATACACATATATATACATATATACACACACATACATATACACATATATATACATATATACACACATACATATACACAAACACATTTCATTGGTCAATGGAAAAAAAAGTCCAAGAAATGCTCAAAAACGTCAGTGACAACAACAGTTCAAAAAACTAAAACCGCTGGAAAAACGACCAGTCTTTGTGTCAAAAAACATCCAAAAACCAAGCAGATTTTGTCTGCCTAAGTCAAGCCCCACTCGCCACACTGCTGGATTGTCTGTGTCTTCTCAATGTCTGCCTCTGACTCTCCACCTTCTTATCAGCCTAGTCATGCTTAAATAATGATTGTCATGAAGCCCTTACTCTCCAGGCAAAGATGTTCTGCAAAAACTGGTTATGTAACTTATAGCATGCTTCCGGAGCTGCTGCAGAACCTCATTATACACATCCTCCCCTGCAGCCTAACCTAAAACACATCATGTCAACAGCAGGAGTTGTGTGGGGTTGTTCACATGGCGTATTTGCGGGGCGTAATTTGTGGCGTAAATGCACTGCAATGCACCCGAAGTACGCGCCCGCAAATATGGTAAAATATGGTAAAATCATAGCACTCAATGAGTGCTACGATTTCCTAGAGTATTCCCTGGGGAAAATGAAAGTCAATAGGAGCCAGGCCAGAGCGCTGTTGAAAGTACGCACTGGTCAGAGCATACTTTCAACAACAGGCGTATAGCAGCGCGCACAGGTACGCAACACCATACGCTGTGTGAACATCCCCTTATAAGACATGATCAACGGAGAGTCCCCCTAGAGGGTGTATGAGCAGTGTGCTCGTAGCCTGCAGATTGCAGGGCTGGGACAATGGGTAGGCAGAGGTTAGCGACTGCTTAGGGTCCTACCTACCTACCTACCTACCTATTAGTAAGGGGAGAAAGTATGGAGAGGGCTCAGGAGCTCAGCCCGCTCCTTATACGACAGATGCCGCAGTAACGTAACCACAGCATCTTAGCAGTTATATACTGGGAGGGCGCCCCCCTCCCACTTCTCGATCAGCAAAGCAATTGCGGCAGTTATGGCAGCTGGGAGCCTAATGCAGGCATCTCATCTTACTACCCCTATTATACTGTGCCTCAAGCAGGATACAATAGCAAAGCTATTCTGCTACACACTAGTATTGCAGAATAGTGTACAAGTCCTTGCACCTCTAAGTGGTCAAGTACCCTAGAGCAGTGTTCCCCAACTGCAGTCCTCAAGGCCCACCAACAGGTCAAGTTTTCAGGATCTCCCACAGAAAGCACAGACAATAATTAAATCACCAGTGTAATGCTAGGGAAAGCCAGAAAACATGACCTGTTGGTGGGTCTTGAGGACTGGAGTTGGGGACCCCTGCCCTAGAGGGACTAAAATGACAAAAAAAAATTCTAAACAGTTCTGGAAAAAAATTATACATATCGTATATATCCCACTTGGTAAATGCCATTAAAAAAAATACCCACTGCCAAAATTGCAGGGTTTTTCACTTTGTCTCCCCAAAAATTGGAATTAAAAGTGATCAAAAAGTCACAGGTATCCAAAAAATGGTACCAATGAAACAGCTCTTCAGTCTGCAAGAAATAAGCCTCATACAGTTTTAAAGTTAAAAAAAGTTTTTGGTGTCAGAAAATGGCGCTGCAAAGCAAATAAAAAACACATCAGAATAATTTTTGGCACCTCCCAAAAAAGATGGCAGAAATGTAAGGATTTTTTACCCACCTTACCCAGCTGGGACGGGCACAGCTGCAGGCGCCAAGCGTTAGGTCAGAACCAGGGATGTGAATTGTTTCCAGAGGGAGAGGGAAAGAGCTATTTGCCTAAGGCTATGTTCACACGGGTTGACTGCGGGACGTAATTACGCCCCGCAGTTACGCCGTGTGGCCGGGGACGGGAGCGGGGGGGCCGGCACCTCGCCGGCCCATAGACAATCATTGCTAGCGGCGCGGATACGCCGCTAGAAAATTACGTCAATTATCTCCCCCCTCGGCGTATTCGCCGAGCGGGAGAGGAGACGTAATCCATAGTTCTCTATGAGAACTGTGGATTACCGTAATGAATGGGCCGTTTTCAGCCCGTAATTTGCGCACTCCGGCGCGTAATTACGGACCGAAATACGGCCCATATTAAGCCGTGTGAACATAGCCTAAGGCACCAAAATACCTTGTCCTGGCTCAGTTCCTATGGTCATCTAATTCTAAAGCCATTGCTAACCTCCAGCATCCCCGCATAGAAATGGAGCACAAACTCTGAAACCTAATCTTTCATCAAAGCATGTAAAACCTCCAATGTATCAAAGTAAAGCGTAAAATTACATAACATACAGCCAAAAACGAAAATGTAACAAAATGGAGACAGGCTGTAGAAACTAGTAGGAAGGGAGGTCCAGTATGATGGCTGAGGGTATGTTCACACGGCTTATTTTGGAGCGCATTCCGCTGTGTATTTCGCAGCATATTGCACTTAAAGGCGTTGTCTCCCTACAGGGTTTCAAAGGATGCATGAATGAAATACTCTGTCACTTCTGGTTGCAGACTGACTGATTTGCAACCCCTGCTTGTACACCCTTGCCTGTTCAGTTGCAAATTTAGACAGATTAGCTTCTCAAATTTATCACAGGACTTCTTATCGACCCTCTAACAAAGCCCTATTACAGTTCTGGTTTATTTGAGATAATCAAGCTTTTTACTGCCTGCAAGCTGGACACTGTGGACACTCCCGACCTGCTGGATGACTCACTCACTGTTATTCATTGAAGCAAACCCAGCGGGGGAAATTTTTTACAGGTCGGTTACTGAGGGAAGCTGAAATAGCAGGGGTCTAATCACGTGATCTCCTTAGGAAAACGGGGACCAAAGCAATTATTTGGAAAATGTCTTATTTGTGTTCCCTACATTTGAAGCTATTCTTTGTAGCGGACAACCCCTTTAAGGTTATGTTCACATGGGGTTATTACGGTAATCCATAGCTCTCATACAGAACTATGGATTACACCTCCTCTCCCCGCTCGTACAGTACGATCTTATTGTACGTGCAGGGAGATAAATGACTTGTCAATTATTTGCTGTGAATACGGGCTGCGAGTAATGAATGTCAATGGGGCCAGCGGGGGGCGCCTAGGGAGTATGCGAAACACACAATGTATTGCGGTGCGTACTGTATGCGCCGCAATACATCGTGTGAATATAGCCTAAGACGAGTATACCGGTGATGGGATTTCTATTTTCTGTCCCTAGACATACCATGATCAAATTCTAATGTCACCCTATAACCCATTCACAGGTAAGTGCCCCAATATGGGTGACCCCATCCAAAATCTTTCCCTAGTACATTAAAAACTCTAGTGTAGCCCTTATAGTTACCAATGTCACTAGATACTAATGAGACTGAAATCAGTATCTATCAGAGCTACGATCATGACCCTATGCAGCGCCTAACCTCCGTTGCAACTTGACCAAAAACCCTCGCCTCCCATCCCTGCATTCCCAATAACGACACAGAGACCTTGGCTTGGATAAATTTGGCCACAGCAGCCATTTTATTAACAATACAAAACATAAACAGCCATCAGAAAGCGAATGAGTATCCCCAATACCCATACGCCCGAACCCCCGCAACCAATTGGGGCTGAGGTCCTTGGAGCCAAGATGCAAAGTCCTACCGGGGCCTGGCGAACCATCCACCTTTTTCCACGTTCTTGCCCCCAGCCGTCAAACCCCCGGCTTCAGGGCACCCAGAGCCATCTCAGACGGCTACTTCCTCCATAAACTGCTCCCAAGGCCGATGCCCTGCGGAGCCCAAACCTTCGCCAGGCCGTTCCATCCACCAATTTTGGAGCCAAGCTGAGCCTGACTCCCCCCAACTACTTTCACCGACTCCAAGGACCCCAACCCGCCACAGCTAGCGACCATGACACCTCATGATCGCGACGCCCCCCACAGCCCCAAAGCTCGCTCCAAGCCTTCCCTAATGTCCAAAGACCACAAGTCCATGCCAACCGCATTTAAATGGACGCCATCCTTCCGCCAAAAATCCCCGTCGCCTGATTCCAGCTCCCTATGCCGTATCACAAAACCCCCATTCCTGGCCACAAAGGACGCCACCGACCTGTTTACCTTGATCCTTGCCTTCTCAATTCCAACCGCCGACTCCGCGTGCCTCCATGACAATCTACGCACGATATCAGACCACAGAATCACCATACCCGGGTACAAAGCCCACAGTCGCAGGATATCATAGCACATATCCCGAATTAATTCCCTAATGGGACGCAGCCCTAGATCGTTGCCCCCCGGCATGCAACACCACCAGGTCTGGTGGCCTATCCCAGACAGTACACTGCTGGAAATCCGGAAGGACCTGTCTCCATCTGAGGCCTCTCTT
This sequence comes from Phyllomedusa bahiana, assembly GCA_025379985.1. Taxonomy (NCBI): domain Eukaryota; kingdom Metazoa; phylum Chordata; class Amphibia; order Anura; family Hylidae; genus Phyllomedusa; species Phyllomedusa bahiana. The sequence goes on along the minus strand of JAODAL010024474.1, from coordinate 32,131 downwards.
GCCGATCCACCGAACTACGGCCAACTCTTCCGGAATCCCCAGCTGTCGCCCGCTGGGCCGAAGAGCTACTCGTTCTGCGCCCCAATACACAAAGGAGTGGCCGTAAATCCAAGCAATCCGGCGTCCTGTAATAAAGAATAAACAAAAAACACCACCATAGGACCGGGACAAACCGAGCCTCAACAGCCCCATTGCTTACCACCCACCCTGAGCCCGATGCGGCCGAATGTAACTCTTATAACGCGACGACTCCCATCTCCCTATTCTTTTAACCGAGTCGGCGTCCAATCCCCACCCTGCAGCCTCCGTAGCAGCACCTATTCTAAAAGAATGGGGAGCAATCTGAGCTGGAACCAAGCTCAAAACCCCCAGACACCGGCTAAAAACCGTTTTAAATTGGTAACGTGACAAAAACTGGCCGTCTTCATGCACTAATTGTGGGCCAGGCTCCCCGACCTGCAACCGCCGATAGTCCCAAAAACAACGAACGGGGCACATCTCCGCACCCACAACCTCACCCAACTTCAATATCTTACCCTTACCCAACTGGTCTGTCTTTGACCTTCTCAACCGCACAACTAGACTCCCTGCAGCGCAGGACACATCCTCCGACCTCAAACCCCCCACCACCTTTCTACTTGGACAAACCAAATCCCCCACTCTCAAGGCAACAAAAAAGGCTAACGAGAAAGCCAAGCGAAATAATACCGCCTCATAAACCGATGTGCATACTCCCCTTAATACCGTCCCTAACCGTTCTAAAAGTGGAAAAACAACCGGGCGACGGCGATCAACCGTAGCCGCGCCCCTTCGGTAACCCTTTAGAGCTTGAACCACCCCAAATGCCTTGGTCACATCGATCATCCCCCTTTCTTTAAAACCAAAGGCCAACCCCGTTACAAAGCGCGAAACCCTCTAAACGGACCATCCCTCGTTCGCAGCGTGTCCAATAAAACGGAACCGAGCTGCCACCCTATCCTCCGTCGTGGCTATGGGGCCCAGACCTGACAACCAATGCTCCCATAATGCCCACGACCTTGTATATGATTCCCAAGTACCCTTGGCTAAGGAGGACCTGAATAAACGCTGGGCGGTATTGAAACCAGAGTCCACCTCCGCTCGGGGCACTCGACCCCCTCCGCTGCCGCTTTCGGAGCCAGTTCCCGAAATCGCTCCCACTGCGAACGAGATAAGGCATCGGCTAAGTCATTTTTAATACCCGGAATGTGCCGCGCCACCACTCACGCGTTCAACCCCAAGCACTGTAGCACAAAATGCCGCAACAAGCTTAACACTGGGGGCGAAGAGGCCGATAAAGAATTAATGGCCTGGACCACCCCCATATTATCACAATTGAACTGAACCTTTTTGTTCACAAAGCGCTCGCCCCATATATCAACTGCCAAGACAATCGGAAATAATTCCAATAAAATCAAATTCCTAGTCAGGCCTCCCTCAACCCATGCCGCAGGCCAGCGCCCCGCACACCATGCCCCCTGGCAGTAAGCCCCAAACCCCACACTCCCTGCCGCATCCGTAAATGCCTCGATGTCCGCATTGCTCACCACCTTGTCCAAAATAATAGATCGTCCATTGTATTGGGCTAAGAAGGAGTCCCAAACCCTCAAATCCTCTTTCATTCCAGCCGACACCCTAATGAAATTATGCGGCGCCTTTACCCCCGCCGTCACCTGCGCCATCCGTCGTGAAAACACCCTCCCCATTGGCATTATCCTGCAGGCAAAATTTAGCTTGCCCAGTAAAGATTGGAGATCCCTAAGCGACACCTTCTTACAGCCCAACAAGCGCCCGACTTCCCTTTTCATGTCCCCCGGCTTGTCCTCGGGTAATGAGCATTCCATTATAACCGAGTCAATGCTAATCCCTAAAAAATTAATCGATGTCGTCGGCCCTTCCGTCTTGTCCGGCGCCAATGGAACCCCAAAATGACCTGCCACCCACTGCAATGATGCCAACAGCGACCCGCATACGTCTGAGTCCGCTTGGCCAATTCATAAAAAATCATCCAGATAGTGAATGACCGATGACAAGCCAGATACTTCTCGCACCCATTCCAAAAAGGAACTAAACGCCTCGAAGTAAAAACAGGAGATCGAGCACCCCATAGGTAGGCATCGATCGACAAAAAACTCTCCCCCCTCCCCCAATTACAACCGAGCAACTTCACACTATCTGGGTGGACCGGTAATAACCGAAACGCGGATTCGATATCGGTTTTTGCCATGATCGCGCCCTTTCCGTATGCCCTTACCCAGCGCGGTGCCGCATCGAACGAAGTGTATAACACGGATCAAAGTTCCGGAGCTATACCCTCATTCACCGACCGGCCCTTAGGGAAGAGAGGTGATGAATAAGCGGAAATTTATTCGGCTCCTTTTTGGGCACTACTCCCAAAGGAGAGACCACCAAATCTGGGATTGGGAGGGTCCTAAACGGGCCCGCCATCCTGCCCAATGATACTTCCTTCGTTAATTTTTCCGACACCACCTCCAGATGGAGGTGAGCGGATTTCAAATTTCTTATCGAAAAAGGAACCTTATGCCCTGGTGCTGGTATTTTAAAGCCCGCACCAAACCCCTCCCGTAGTAAACAGGAAGCCCCCCCCCCCCCCCCCCCCCCCCGTCCGGATATCTACTTAGGTAAGGTTCCATCGCGACTAGACTCACCGGAGTCGCCCCCTTGCTGATTACCTGGTCCCCTACCTTTCCCCTTCCGCAAACACCGAGAAGCCCCATGGAAAGCGGCGCTGCACACTGAGTATGTATGCCGGAACCGTCAGCCCGTCCTAAATCTGCACTGACTCTCATTGAACTGCCAGCAGACCCCGACCTTGGCTTCCCGTTGTGAACCACCCCCAGACGACCCGGCACCCCCCTGCTGGCCGAAGCTGCCAGGTCCCCCCCTAAAAGGGCTGCCCATACCTCATTGGGGCCATCACCCTCAACCACAACCCGATATCCTTCTGGTCCCACCGGATGGATGGCCGTACCGCCTTCCGCTGACGAAATTGTTCGTCATAGCGGAGCCATGCTTGCCCCCCATACACCCGCTGTGCCTCTGCTATCGAATCCAAATGGCAAAAAAGCGGCGAACAATTTTCTGGCGCTTTTTCCCCAATGACGCTCGCCAAAATGGCAAATGCCTGCATCCAATTTTGGAATGTCTGCGGAATCAGACGCCACCTCCTCTTTTCTTCTTCCTCCTTTTTACTCTCGTCCCTCTTTCCTTTTTGTAGATTGAACTTCTCCAGAGGTAGGAGAGAGAAAATCTCGACGTACTCGTCCTGCCAGATTTTCTCTCTAACCTCCTTCTTTAAGTGAGCGCTCAACGGGCCCTCGAAACAAACATAGACCTCCCCCCTAGCTCTATCATCCAAACGCACTCTGTCCACCGTGTCCTGCTCTGTCTGCACAGACACCGTGACTCCGGCATTCCCTCCCCTAGACCCATCCCCGGTTAATTCACCCACACCCAATGGGGAGGGTAATACCACGCCAGACCCTAAACCTGTCGAACCCCCCGCCGATAGCGGGGTCACTGGCCCCACTGGACCCCCCGCACCCTGGAAGCGTGTTAACACCTCCCTCAAGCTAAGCGCTAATTCCTGCCAATCCGTCGTACCCTCACCCGTCGGACGCCCCACTCCCGCCGCCCCCAGCGACGTTGGCCCCGACGGTAACAAACAAGACATGGAACCAAACTCACCAGGCTTCACTTACCGATCACTGCAGACTGTATGTAAGTCCTTGTTGACCGACAACCCTGAATTGCTGGTTGTAAACCGATCTCCGGACCAGATGAACTTCCGAACGGACCCTCTGACCGAAATCCCTAGTAGCAGGGCCCCAAGGTGGGCCCCCCAGCGCAGCAGGCCCCAGCACAGCTGAGCCGTCCGCCCATGAATCCTCCGGGTCCCGGCTTGACCACGACGGCTCCGCTTCCGCGTCGTCCCTCTCCGGTCCATGCACCCTGGCGGGCCCCCCGACCGGAGCATCGCCAAGAGAGCCCGCCGCTGCTACCAAGTCCCTGCCGTCAGGAACCCCAGCTTGCACCACCCCAGAGCCGGAGCGATGCCTGCTGGATGGATTCCTCCCAGGACGAACGACGCGCGAACGCCCTGAAGGCCGCACCGTCCATCCTGGAGGGTCCAGAGAGAGGCTCCGTCGTCGTGCCCGGACACTGAGGTCGCATCGGGACTAAGCCGCTCCGGCGGGCGCCTGGTCTGCAGCACCGGTCTCAGGGGGTTGTCAGGCGCCGTGGAAGCCCCGGCCGCCGTGACCGTTGGTGAGGGACCCTCGCCGCCCCTCGCTCCCGGCGCCCCCCGCACCTGTGCCTCTAACCATTGAGGACCGCTCTCCCTGCCGCGTTTTCCCCAGCCTGGCCCCGGGGTGCCTCCACGCTGTCCGCCATCACTCTTTCCAATTCTCCTCACAAAACTGATAAGCGCAGGGACTGCTTCACTGCTTTCCCTCACGCAACTGATCCCGCGCGGCGTGGGCGCAGCTTATAAGCTAGCGCCTCCCCGCGCGCCGCGCTCAGCTCCTCCCCTCACGTACACCTCACGGCCGGCGCGCCGGGTCCTGAGGGGCCTCCCCGTAAAGGGGCTTCGCCCCCCATGTCCGGCCCCGGACTGGAAAGGGGGATCAGACACAGAGTGCTGCTGGACCAGAAGCACCGGGGAGCAGTCAGGTAACTCTTATGAACCAGGAAAGAACCCTAACCCTAAGTCCAACTTTGGTTAAGGTTAAGATTAGGATTAGGGTGAAAAAATAGAGATAGGTTCAAGCACCGCTATTCATAAATAAGGAGGAGTCCTCGTCTCTCATACTGATGCATGAGTAGATTTGCTTTTCAGCAGCTGGTTAGAAGACGCTCTCAGCAGCTCGCAACCCACTTGCCAAAAAAATCAACTAATACCATATTTGATATTTTCCAGTATGTAGTTTTGCCCTGTATTATTGGGAAGCAGAGGGTATCAGGATTTAGTATTGGGCACTTGGAATATGCTGGGCAACCCGCTCAATCGAATAGTAAGGGCATCATCAGTTGGTTGTAAACCCGCATTGTGCACCTAACTGGCCCATATATAAGTTTTATCTATGTGTGACTGTAATACTAGCAATCATCCCTCTCATGGATAGTAGGTGTGTGAGTGGTTGTTTATCAGCATTTTTGCATCTGAGCAATCTCCCATGTGACTTTTCTGCATACTGGTGTGAACTTGTGCTTATCCAACGTTCAGATTATTACCTAACAATCTGGTCAGCACATCCATTTTGAAAAATAAACGTATAGGTGCACACTGTTGTGGCAGTCAAAAGCTTTGCAAAAACAATACAACATCAGCAGCACTGTAAGGCACTAAAAAACGATCAAAGAGGACATAAGAATTTTTTGGATAAGCATTTCTGATACTATGAAATATACGAAAAAACTTGAGGTTCTTAGTGTACATTTTTGATCAAAACTGTAAAACTGGTATCTAATACTGGTACAGATTTTGCGCTGGGCTCTGATCCCTCAAGCTATACCCTTTAGAGCAGGGGTATCAAACTCATTTTCACCAAGAGCCACATTAGCATTTTAGTTGCCCTCAAGGGGCTGTTGAAAGGCCTTGGAGGATAGCTTGAGTGCCTAGGTAGGGCTATCAGAGCTGTGCCACCATTTTCAAGTTACTAAATAGAGTGTTGTGAAGGTGGGCCCCAGAGCTCCAAATCCAAGATGGTGTCCATTCCATGTACTGACATCCCCACCTTTGCCAAGAGCTGGTTGCATCCTCCCAAGGAGTTGGAGAGCCATTCATTCTACGTCTTGTCCATCCCTGTTCACTAAGCTCTCAGGCCACATAAAATGGTGTGGCAGGCCAATTTCGGCCCGTGAGTCTTGAGTTTGACACGTGCCTCAGAGGAATTCAGATTCTATCATCATCTATGTCACCAATTTGATGGATCTACAGAAGCATCTATGTTATTTCCTTAGAATGAGGTTGATCGAAATTGGTAGCGACGCCTCTAAGGTCCCATTGTACCCACTTGTCAAAATATCCTTTGGGTTGACAGTGGCTACATACATGGAAACTTCATCTACAGCTCTAGTTCCTGATGGATCTCAACGTTGCCCATGGCTAATGATGGAAGCCATGCAAAAACAATACAACATCAGCAGCACTCTAAGGCACTAAAAAAGATCAAAGAGGACATAAGAATTTTTTGGAAAAGCATTTCTGCTACTATGAAATATATGAAAAAACTTGAGGTTCTTAGTGTACATTTTTGATCAAAACTGTAAAAGCCCACCTACCGCGGCAAGGTGACCCCAATTTCAGATGGGAACCTACGCTACATGCTACCTCTCTTGGTGTCTGTTCAGACCTCCACACTTCAAGGTTAGAAGGCTCCAACTGCAAACCTGATCTGATTAAAAAGCCTGAGGTTGACCGAAATAGGTAGCGACCCCTCTAAGGTCCCATTGTGCTCACTTGTCAAAATATCCTTTGGCTTGACAGTGGCTACAAACATGGAAACTTCATCTACAGCTCTAGTTCCTGATGGATCTCAATGTTGCCCATGGCTAATGATGGAAGCCATAACTGTCCATTGATTACTATTGGTGCCTTGTGTTACATAAGCTTCTTTTTACTGGGACTTCTAGGAGAGGTCGCCTAATTCAGCCAATATACATGTGTACTTCCTTACCTGTCCTACAAATGTCTACCAGGACTGGGCTCTGATGACAATTCCACTGTAAAACATGGAGCTGCAGGCCCTGTGTTCTCAGTAAAATCTATGCACCATAGCCTTCCAGCTGTGGACACAGAATAAAAAGTGTCTTTGAGGAGCTCACAGGGGTCCTGGTGTCTGGCCAGCATTCTCCTGCCCTGGGTGCGCTCCGGATTCAATACATTCTTTTATGTATTTTCAAATATCTCAGCTTCCAAGATAAGCAACAACGCTTTGAGCAAGAGGCTCTTAGTCTTCGACCAAACAGTTGGGATCTTGTACTAAAAACATTCAGTGAGGACCAAGGTCGCCCATAAAATTCAGTCAACAAGGCTGTTGTATAATCACGGATGGAAGACCCCCGCCCCCTTCACTCATCAGGATCACAGATCAGTCATGTTACACTTTTATACAACATAACCAAAGCATTCTATGAAAGCAAGTAAGACCGCGTTCACACTGAAGTCAGAATCCTCCTCACGGTCCCTTCAGATACAAGCATGCAGCTCTATTCTTCTGTTCAAAACAAGGAGCACTCATTTCGGTGCCTTAAAAGTTGGAACCGTTTTTGAGTACGTTTGAGGCGCTGATTCTGAACATGATCCGCTTTCCCAGCTCTAGTTTTGGAGATCCGGCATGGCCACCTTAACAAGTATCTGCTGCTGAAAGTAGTGGTCACTTTCCAAAGAAATGTTGGAAATTCATGTGAAACAGAAGATATAAATTTGAGAACATTTAACCCCTTTAAGCCGAACGCCTGAAAAGTACTTGACCAGCACATTTTTTTAGTTTTTGTCTTTTTGCGTTTCAACAGGTGTAACTGTTTAATTTTTTCAATGATGCAGTCATATGAGGCCTCGGTTGAGTCTGGCGAAGTTTTATTTTTGGGGGTTAATAGTTGAAGTTGACTTATAAATGATTGCAGATTTTTTTGGGGGTGTGGGTTTACAATTTTTTTTAAATCTTTTACAGCATTCTTATATCACACTTAGGGGGTTGTCTCACAACATTGATTCATCTTACCTCAGTCCTGTTTTCTTGGTTTCATTTTGAATTCAGGGGCATGTTTACTGGCTTCTACCAGGCTGCAGTAGAGGCCAGGTCTGTAGCTATAGCAACCAGTGCTGGCAGCCTATCATGAGAGAGTAAACAGACCTGTAGCTATAGCGACCTGAGGAGCTGATGAAGCCCATACAAGAGGGGATATCTAGGAATAGGTAGGACACTGTTAATGGACACATATTGCAAAGTGATTTGTTTTTGCAAGATCTTTAACATAAAAAGCAATCCTTGTAGTGAGATTACCCCTTTAAACACCTATAAAGTTAACAGGGCTATGTAGTTAGTAACCAAGTAAGACCTATAGCAAGCATAGAACACCTATCACAAAAAAGGTCTTCATACTAATTATATCAAATATTATACTTTATTAAACAATACAAAATACATGTTAAAATAGTTGAAAAAGTGACAATGGAACTACACAGAAGCATGACAACAACCCTCACCATCTATATTGAATGAAATCCAATAAAAAGAAGGTATACATATATTATCATTAGTAGTAACACATAGTCAATCATGCATAGAAACAGTATAAACAGTATATACCCGACCTTATATGGAAGATGTAACAAGCAATAGGAGACCAAAGGTGACTGATGGCAAGGTGAAGTCACGCGCCCCAACACGCATGTACTTCTTCCGGGGGTTAATCACTTGTTAGATTAATTCTACAGTCGTGTGGATACCTAATATGTGTAGGTTTGTGTGTGTAATCTATGCACAATTATTTTTTATTCAATATTTATTTTATTTTTTCTACACTTTTTATGTTTTTTAGTTTTTTTTACCTTAGTAATGTATTATCCTATTCATATTTGCTAATACTTTAATCTGTGCCAATTTGACACAAGCAGCAGTCTGCTCTGATTGCTGGTTTCTTAGGGTATGTTCACACGGCACACTGGGGCTTGTATGGTATGCGCCGCAATACGCCGTGTGTTTTGGAACCACGCGCTGATCCAAAGCACGGGGAGGCCAGCCGGGTGCCGGCCCCATAGACATGCATTACCCGCAGCGTGTAAGCATCGCTAACAATTGACATGTCAATTCTCCCCCCCACGCATACAATACGATCGTATTGTACGCGCGGGGGACGACGTGTATTCCATAGCTCTCTATGAGAGCTATGAATTACCGTAATTGTGGCATGCATTTTGCCGTGCATAAAGTGCGATATGCGGCTACATAAGCATGTGAACATACCCTTATACAGACAGCCCTGGGGCTACTCTAGAACAATGAAGACTCACTTAACACCTCAGAAATCAGAGCTGCTAGAACAGAATAATTAGGATTTTCAGAATTAGCAGCTTAAATACCTAGAATAAGGTCAAAATATCTAGGCACCAAAAAAAAAAATATTTTTTTTTGTTCCCCAGTGTTATCGGTCTGTAGGTCACTGCTGGTGGCTGTCATGTGATAGATCTGATACTGCTTTCATGATTTCCACATATAACAAGAAACATGGCAGCAGTTTGAATATGAGCCAGACCTATATCACAAATTACATTAAAACATCAAAGTGTTGTTTTGAATGATAAAGTGTTCTCGTCCAGAGTTGCATTCTGCAGAGGCTTAAGCCTAAGGGCATGTCACCACAGCAGAGTTTTTCGGTTGTTTTTCAGATGGTTTGCGGTTTTGGAAAACCCATCTGAAACCGACAACAATCTGGCCCAAGACTGTAAAAAAATCCATGCAGCATCCCCACTCACCCCGGCAGTTTTTTCACACGCCCTCCGAAAAACTTAGAACACGTTCATTCTTCTCCCGGGGTTTCCAAAAGAAAATAAAATTGAATTCAAAGAAAGCAACTGAAAGTAAGTGAATGGTTTTTGTACTGGCTTTTGTGTGGTTTGCGTTTTTCAGACAAAAAAATTGGAGAACAATGCAATATATATATATATAATATAATATATATATATATAAAAAATTTAATTATAATATATACACAGGGGTCCCCGGGTTACGGACGGGATAAGGACTGTGGTTTTTTTTTTAAGTTTTAAATTTTATGTAAGCGGAGCAGGGGATATTTATTAAAGTAATTCCACAAAAACATTTTTTTTCTTAGTTTTGGAAATGCAGGGAAACAGTTTTTTTTCTTTTTTTGCTGTCTGTGCCCTTTTTTAGAAGTTTCACCTAACTTCCCTTTTCCGTGTGCAGTATGGCATCTGGCACTTGGTTATCATGGGGGGACTCATGTTGAATTCCCACGCCCCACAAGTCTCCTTGTAACTAGGGGGGTATGTAAGTCGGAAAAGATTTAAGTCGGGACTGCCTGAATATATATTATAATAAATATAATAATATATATATACCTCAACCCACACCTTCCGACTCTCTTACACCTCTTTCCACATCTCCTCATTCAATGACCCAACCAGCCACCACCTTCTACAACCAAACAATCCCCGCCCCTTACTCATCCTCCTCTCACACACACAAACCCGCAAAACAAAAAGACAAAACCCGGCACACAGACTCACCAAACACTGACGAGCTTTCCCGAATTGCTGAACGCCGCTGGAAGAAAACTCACTCCATTGATGACTTTCCTATACAAACCCTCACTGCAGACATTTTAAGTCCCGCACTCGTGCCTCAGCCAAACAAGAACTATTTTCACCACTCTCATATCCTCCCCTGCCCACAAACCCCAGACAATTATTCAAAACCTTCCAACTCCTTCTTCCGTCCACCAACACCTCCCTCCACCATTCCCCCTTTCAGCAGATTGACTTTGCCATCACTTCCTCCAGAAGAACAACCTCATCAGAGCAAGCTTCAGCCGCCCGTCCCCCACCACCCGTCCCTTACCCTTGAGCAACCGCTCTTCCCATAACTCTGCTTTCCCCCACGGTCACTCATGACAGCTCTCCCCTTGCTGTCCAAATCAACTCACTAACCTGTAGTCTTGACCCACGCCATCCCACCTCATCCCAGACCTCAGTGCTTCTTTCATCCCAGCCTCGCCCATCTCTTCAACCTATCAATAACCTCTGTCATCTTCCCTTCTGCCTTTAAACATGCTACTATCACACCAATCCTAAAAAAAACAACCCTTGAACCCTCTTCTCTGTCCAACTATCGCCTACCATCTCACTGCTCCCTTTTTGCTTCCAAACTACCTCGAGCAGCACGTCTACTCAGCAGTCCTCCATCTCTCCTCCAACTCTCATCTGACCCACTACAATCTGTTTCGACCCCACCACTCTACCGAAACTGCCCAACCAAGTCACTAATTATCTAGTAACTGCTAAAGCCTCATGCCCACTACTCTGTGCTCCTCCTCTTGGACCTGTCCTCTCCTTTGACACTGTTTACCATTCCCTCCTGCTACAAATCTCTCCTCCCTCGGCATCATCGGACTGGGCTCTTTCCTGGATCTCCTCGTACCTCACTGAACGAACTTTCAGCGTCTCTCATCATTGCTCCACCTCCTCCCCCCTGCCACTCTCCGTTTGGTGGGCCCCCCAAGGGTCAGTCCTTGGGTCCACTACTCTTTCTCTATCTACAACAACCCTTGGCCTCGGTCATCTCTTAGCCTCTCATGGGTTTCATGACCACCTGTATGATGATGACACCCTACTCTACATCTCCGGCCCAGATGTCACTTCTCTACTCCCCAGGACCCTGACTGTCCTGTCCCTCCATATTCCTCCTTCTTCTCATCACGTCTCCTAAAACTAAATGTGGAGAAAAACAAACTCATCATCTTTCACCATCCAACTCTACCCCTGCCCCTGAACTCTCTATTACTGTCAACGGCTCTACAACTTTCACCGGTCCACAAGTCCCGCTGCCTTGGGGTAATCCTAGACTCTGCTTTATCTTTCAAACCACAACATCCAAACCCTCACCTCTGCCTGCCCCTCCACCTGAACAACAATCTCTCGCATCCGCTCATTCCTCGCAATGACACTACAAAAAATGCTGGTCCATGCCCTTGTCATCTCCCGCCTAGACTACTGCAACATCCTTTCAGTGGCCTCCCAGCTAGCACCCTCGCTCCCCTCCAATCCATCCTTAAACCTGCTGCCCGTCTTTATCCACCTCTCTCCTCGCTACTCTCTGCCTCTCCTCCCCTCTGCCAATCCTTCACTGGCTTCCCATTGCCCAGCAAGCGAATTCATTTTCAAGCTACTAACCATGACCTACAAGACTCCTCACACGACTCTCCCCTCCATACATCTCTGCCCTACTTCCACATATCTCCCCCCACGCACTCTCCGCTCCTCACCGGACCTTCTCCTCTGCTCTCCCCTTATCAGCTCGTCACACAACACGTCTCCAAGGACTTCTCCCGTGCTTCACCCACCCGCTGGAAACTCACTAACAGCCCTCAACACATCAGACTACTCCTCCACTTTCACCCCACCAGCTTCAAAAGCACCAGAAAACCCATTTCTCAGGCTTGCCTATAACCTTCAACTAAACTTGTCACTACCCTCCACAACATGTACTTGCCCCTGCACCTCCTGTCTCTTATCATCCCCCTCCTTGTAGATTGTAAGCCCTCGCGGGTAGGGTCCTCCACTCCCCTCTGTCGGCCAAAATGTCATTATCCTTTTCACTGTCTCCGATTGACTTATGTGATGTATGTAACCCCCTCGAATGTACAGCGCCCTGGAAATCAATGGTCGTTCTCAAATAAATAATATAATATATATATATATATATATATACTATAAATATATATATATATATAAAATAAATATATCTTGGATCAGCCCAGGGTCATTAGCTTACAGGATCGCCGCTTTTGGTAAGGGGCTGGCAATACAACATCACTCGGACCACACGGTATTTTGAAACTGGTGTCAACAGCTTTATTTGTACAGCCAGGTTACAAAAAAAACATAAATATAAACCTCCCGGGCGGACTGGCCACTAAACAAAACACAATGGTCCAGAACCCTCGTCTACGTGATCTGGACTTACCGTCCGGTATAACATACAGCAATTGCTGCCAGTTTCTCCTAGCAGCCTCCACTGGCCTCAGGTTCCTCTCCAGCCTAGGGGGAATCAGAGTCCTCTACTGTCACGCCCTGCTCCAGGTAGCCGACCACACCCCTTGGACACCTGGAGTAGCAGGCTTTCATTCCCGACAGAAAATGAGATGGACACTACATGAGACATGTAACATTAATGTGATTGGTGCCTTATGTTTTTCATTGGAACCACATGAACAGAGTTCTCTGCTGTGAAAAAGAACCATTCCTGAAACGCGTAAGCGTGAGAATATTCTTTATATCTCTTGTTTTACCATGGAATAATAAAGGATTTACCTTTATGATACAAGCTGAATTCTGCTGGATTTAAATCCAAGTCTTGAAGTGGCCTTTTTGTGCATGGACATAATAAGCCCGGGAGCGACTATATCTACATCATGGACGGGTGAGCCAGTCAACTTTATTCTATTCATATTGCCCATAAACAGTGTCCTGAATGGCATTATTACACCCCATGAACAGTGTCCTCCTGAATGGTTCAGGATGCCGTAAACATTGCCTGCATAAATGATGCCAGAATGTCCCCATAAACAGAGCTCTTATAAATAGTCTTAGCATACCCTATGTACAGTGCCCTCATGACTGATACCATAGTGCCCCATAAGCAATGCCCTCATGAATGGCATCAGTGTACCCCATAAACAGTGCCTATATGAATGGTGTCAGGCTGCTCCATAAACAGCACCGTCAAGAATGGTGATAGGGTGCCTTTTATACAGTGCCCTCATGAATAGCATCAGTATGCCCCATAATCATTGCTCTTATGAATGGTGTCAAGGTGCCCTATAAACAGTGCCTACATAAATGGCATCTAAGGTTCTGGGGGGGGGGGGGCCCCCATAAAACAGTGCCTGCATGAATAGCATCAGTATACTCCATAACCCGCACCGTCAAGAATGGTGACAGGGTGCCCTTTATACAGTGCCCTCACGAATAGCATCAGTATGTCCCATAAACATTGCTCTTATGAATGGTGTCAGGGTGCCCCATAAACAGTGCCTATGTAAATGGTGTCAAGTGCTCCATAAACAGTGCCTACACAAATGGTATCAAGTGCTCCATAGACAGTGCCCTTATGAATTATTCCAGAGTCCCCCAAAAACAGTGCCTACATGAATGATGACAGAGTGCCCCATAAACAGTGCCCTCATGAATAATCTTAGTCTGCCCTATGAACAGTCCCCTCACAAATGATACCACAGTGCCCCCATAAACCGCACCCTCAAGAATGGTGTCAGGGGGCCCCATACAGTGCTCCATGAATAGTCTTAGCATGCCCTATGTATAAACATTGCTATCATGAATGATACCACAGTGCCCCCCATACCCGGGGAAAACCCTGAGGCAAATTTGGGACCCCCCAAACGAATTACCCCCCTCAAACCCTTACCCCCCCACCAATTCCGCTTTTTGTGACCCTCCCCCAAAAAAATCACGGAAACCCAAAATTGGTAAATTGGCCAAAAGCCCCCCCTTTTTTATTAACAAAAAAACAAACAAAAATAACTTTTTCAAAAATAAATTTAAAAAAAAAAATTTCCCCCAAGTACCTAAAGGACCATAATAAAAAATTATAACCAACTTTCACCCCCCCGGGCCCCTAACTGTCCCCCCATTAGCTCCAACCCCCAAGAAACCCAAATAGCCCCCAAACCTAGGGGGGCAGAGGTCTTTGGAGTAAAACTCGACCTGGGGGGACCAAACCCCAAAGGGGAAACCAACAACCCCCACCCCCGGGTTTCCAATGGTCGGATTTTTCCAAAACCCCTTTACATGAGGCTCACCAAACAGGGTTTCTCCGGGGGTCCCCAGCCGGGAAAGAGCCTCCCACCTTCCCCCGGGGCCCGGTCCCCCTTTTTCCCCCACCCCCCTGGGATTTCACCCCCCCAAAATGACCCCTCAGCCAATCCCCAACTCCAAAAACCCCTGCCGCCCCCACGACCCTTTGGCCATGACCCCTCATCCAATGCGAAAACCCCCCACCAAAACCCAAAATGCCCCCCCTCGATAGGGTGGTCACAAATTGCAAAAAGTCATTTTTTTAACCGTCCGGGTAATTCCCTGGATGACACAGCCCAAAAGCCCATTGCCCCCCGCATGAAAAAAAAATCAAAATTTTCCGGCCTCCCTTTGCCCCCAATGCTCCGGAAACCCGAATGATTTTCAGGAACCCCCCTAACCAAACCCCATCCCCCCCTTCCTAGCCATCGCCCCTCAGCCAAACCCCTAAAAAAAACCCAACTGAGGGCCCATTTGCGGTCCCCCCCGCGGGCCCCCGTTCAGCCCCCCAAATTTGGCACGAAAGGGAAATGCCCGAAATCCAGACCAGGAGGGGAAACCGGGGCTGAAAAATAAACAGAAGAAGGAAAAAGGGCAATACCCCTTAATAACAGCGTCCCCCCCCAAACCCCTTTTCTACCCACCCCCCCCCCCCTTTTGACCTTACACCGGGCCCATCCCTTTGGGACCAGGTGTGGGGGGCTAGAAGAAACTTCCACTCCTCCCTTTCCCTATCCGTCCCCCCACCTCCGACTAAGCCCCAGCTTGCGGCCCCGGGCCCCCCCCCGTTTGGGAACGAATGCGGCAAAAGGAAGACGGATCCACCCCGACTGCCTCCAGACAGCGTCGGGAAGTAGCGGGAACGGAACCGCGACAAAAAGGACCGTCTGAAGGCATAGAAGCGGCCCCATCCGGGGCCCCCCCGCAAAGCCCGAAAAGCCCTCAGCAACCCCAACGGGCCTAAAGGACCCCCGGCCGGCTTAAAACCACCCATTGCCCCTTGCCCCTTTGATCCGGTTTTCGATCTGCGGATGCAAAAATGCACCGCACCCCTTTTTCCCACACATCCGCCGCCCGCAATCCCCCCCTCCGACCGACCTAGCGACACCACTCCCCTATCCTAGAGCCCAAAAAATGCCCTGAAAAAGGGTACCTGAACAAGGCCAAACTCAAAACCCAAGCAGTCAACCGACTCAGCCCCCCCCCCAATCCCCCAGCCCGCGAAAAACCACTGGATGCCGCGAATCCCGGACACTGCTACCCCTCCTGTAACCCCTCAACGCTTGCATCACCACAAAATCTTTTGTCAAATCCCGAAGCCTCCGAAACCTTAACCCAAAAGCCAACCCTGACATTACCTTAGACACCGTGCTATGAAGCACAGTAAGGCCCCCACCGATCCTCCTCTGAAATCACATCCCCCCAGTTTGCAGTAACCACTCTGACATAGCCCCCCAGGCCGCCTCGTACGCCGCCCAGGTTTGACCCGCCAGAGAAGCCCGAATCAGGCTACCGGCTTCTCGAAGGCCACGGTCCAAAGATGACGAGGACACTCCTCCCCGACTTCTGCGTCCTGAACCGATCCCACTGCAGGCGAGAGAGCGAATCAGCCAATACGTTTTGAACCCCTGGCCCATGTTCAGCCCGCACCCAAGCATTCAAAGACAGACATTTCAACACTAGCAGCCGTAGCAACCTGACCACTGGAGGGGACGAAGCCGACAAGCTATTAATGGCTTGCACCACCCCCAAGTTGTCACAGAAGAATCGAACCTTCCGATTCCTAAACCGTTCCCCCCACAATTCCACGGCCACCACAATGGGGAACAGCTCCAGAAACACCAAATTGCGCATAATCGGCAACTCCTTCCAGGACCCCGGCCAAGGGGGCGCACACCATTCGCTCCCACAAATCGCCCCAAAAACCCGTGCTGCCCGACGCGTCCGTAAAAATGTCTATCTCGCTGTTGGACACCTTTCCCCCCCAGTATGATAGAAAGCCCATTGTATTTGGGCCAAGAAACCCAAACACACTGCCACTTCGTCGCGATGATCCCTGGTGAGGCGTATGAAATGGTGGGGCCGATGGATACCCGTCGTCGCACTTGCCAACCAACTGCAGAAAACTCGCCCCAGAGGCATGATGCGGCAGGCTAAATTGAGCTTCCCAAGAAGCGATTGCAAGTCTCGCAACTGGATCTTCCGCACCCCTTGCGCTTCCCGGACCTCAACTTCTCAACCCCTCCAATTTGTCTTCCGGCAATCTGCACTCCATTCGTACCGAATCGATGCAGATTCCCAAAAAACTCAAACAGGTCCCCGGCCCCTCCATCTTATCCGCCGCCAATGGCACCCCGAAGCGCCTTGCCACCCAACTCATTGCCTGAAGCAAAGGGCCCGCAAAAAAGCCGACCCCGACGGCCCCACCCAGAAAAAGTCATCAAGGTAATGGATAACGGAGTCCAGCCCGGACACGTCCCGAACCACCCATTCCAGAAATGTGCTAAAAGCCTCAAAATAGGCACACGATAACAAACAACCCATCGGAAGACATCTATCAACATAAAATTTCCCTTCCCAAGAACACCCCAACAACCGCAAACTATCCGGATGAACCGGCAACAACCGGAATGCCGATTCGATGTCCGTCTTGGCCATCAATGAACCCAACCCATGACGCCGTACCAAACAAAACGCCGAAATCGAAGACGATACACAACGAACAAAGTTCAGGCGCAATCCCATCATTCACCGATCCCCTTTAGGAACGACAAATGAGTATAGCCGGAACTTGTTCGGCTCTTTCTTTGGCACTACCCCCAAAGGGACCCCACCCAAGTCTCCAATGCGGGCAATCGAAAGGGCCTGCCATCCGAACCCAGGCACCCCCTTGGCCCAACCCCGCCACCCCGGGATGTTTTAGGGCCATCTCAGTTCTTCACTGGAAAGGGACCCCCGGCCCAGGCGGAGTACTTGAACCCCTGAGAAAAACCCCAGTCAACAAAACCCCCGAGCCTTATCTGGAAACCACCAGAAGGCGCATTTCATGCAGCTTCACTGGCGTCCCCCCCCTTGTCCACCCGCAGAACCCCCTTTTCCCCAGCCCTTTTTTGAAAAAACCCCTCGTGACCGGGTGGGTTGAAACCCCCCAAAAAAAGGACCTGGTTTTTTAACCACCCCCGGAGCCAAAATTACATGGCCACTATTGAACACCACACACCCCCCTTTTCCCCACTAGCCTGCACCCTGCCCCCTGTGCCTGAAGCACCCCCTTGGCCGGCCGTGCCGCCCCCCCCCCCCCCCTTGGAAAGGACTGCCCAAATTTTGTAGGGGCCATGACTTAACCCGGGCCCCAATTCCTTGTGGTCCCAGCTTTTGGCCGGACACAAACCGCCTTCCCTTCGAAACTGCTCGTCATAACCCTTAAAACGCCCCCCCTCCATACCCTATGACCCTCAGAAATTGCATCCAAGTAAAAGAAATCCCCGGGAACATTTTTTCCGGCGCCTTCTCGCCAACAACGCCCCTAAAATTGCAAAAGTTTTGCAACCATTAGGAATTTGAGGGATAACCCTCCACCTGCGTTTCTCCCCTCCTCCTTCTTGCTTTAAATCCTCTCCCTTTGCCCAAGTTAAATTTTCTCTAGGGTCAAAGGAGAAGATCTCCGTACTCTCCCCCCCAATCTTCTCCCTCCCCCCTTTTTTAGTGTCCCCCCAACGGCCCCTAAAAGCACACGTAACTTTGCCCCCGGCTTTCCAAACCCTAACCCCTTCATTCGGCCTTTGTCCCTGGACCGGAACCGTCACCCCTGCCGAGACCCCACTGACCCCCGGGCCCAATGCCCCCCGCGTTTTCCCCCCCTTCCCAAGGGGGCCCCCAAGGGGCGGGGAAGACACCCACGCATCCACAGGTGAACCCCGCTCCCCGGATCCCCCATCCTAATGCGCCCAACGCTCCCTAAGGGCCGCTGCTAAAAACCCCCCGGGTTCCCCATGCCTCCCGACCTCCCACCTCAGCCCCCAACCACCCCTCCCCCCCCCGCCCGCAAAATCGCGGGAAAAGAAAAAGAATGAAAGACACCACCAGGCTGGTGGGGGGCTGTAACCCACCAGCCGTAATCCGGAACCTTTTATACTTCTGGGGGAATCCCTGATCCAAACGCCCAGCCCGGCGACCCGGTTCCAGGGCCCCAAACCCAGAACGGGGAGGACCAACCCGGGGCAGTCTTTTTAGACCCCGGGGGGGGGACGCCCCGCCCGAGGTTGAAAAATCCCCTTCGTCCTCAACCCCTTGGGGGGCCGCCCAACCCCCAGACCCAAACTCCTGCCCTTCCAGCCGGGGACCCCGTCCGCAAACCTGGGCGGGACCGACGCGCGGTTCCCCTCTGGGGGCACACACCACGCAGGGAACCCCACCACCGAAAACCGCACTGATTACTAGGGGCAGCAGGGGCCCGGGGCCCGGCCGGCGTGTCGATCGCTGCCCCCCGCAGGGCCCGCCCGGCCTACAGGATTTCCCCCCGACCCAGCCCGCCGTCCCCCCGCCTCGAACCAGCGCCAGCCTGAAGGTCCCCCGAGGGGGCCCCCCGGCGGGGGGGTCCCCGGGGGTGCAGTCAGGCTCAGCCCTTGTAGAGGGCGACCCCCCCTCCCGCGCCTACCCCGATGCGCCCCCTCCGAGGTGACCTCCTGTCCCGCCCCACCAGCCGCCCGGAATCTCTGCGCGCTCCCGCCTCAACAACACCTGCACCGCGGCCCCCGGGGCCCCTCGGCACCCCCCGGGGCCAGCCAGGGGCCCAGCAAGGCAAACGCTCTCCCCCATTTATTTTTGACCAAGCGCAGCACGGGCGACCTATTCCTGCCTCGTGCCGCGCCAACTGCTCACTGGGCGGAAGGTGCGGGGCTAAGCCCGTTGCCCTGCCGCGTCCACTCCACCCCTCCCCTCTCCTACCAGGCGCGATGACGCTGCGCCCCAGCGTGCCGGGTCATGGCCGCGCCTCCCCTATGGGGGGTGGGGGCCGGTCCGGCGCTACTTAAGCAGTGCCCTTATAAATGGCATCAGTCTACCCCAAAAACAGTACCTACATGAATGGTGTCAGGATGCTCCATAAACATTGCCCTCATGAATGGCGTCAGTGTACCCCATAAACAGTGCCTACATAAATGGTGTCAAGTGCTCCACAAACGGTGCCTTGATGAATTATTCCAGAGTGCCCCATAAACAGTGCCTGCATGAATAGCATCAGTGAACCTCATAAACAGTGCCCTCATGAATGGTGTCAGGGTGCCCCATACACAGTGCCCTCATGAATGGTGTCAGGGTGCCCCATAAACAGTGCCCTCATGAATGGGGTCAAGGTGCCCCATAAACAGTGTCCTCATGAATAGCATCAGTGTACCCTATAAACTATGTCTGCATGAATGGTGTCACGGTGCCCCATAAACAGTGCCCTCATGAATGGTGTCAGGGTGCTCTATAAACAGTGCCCTCATGAATGGTGTCAGGGTGCTCCATAAACATTGCCCTCATGAATGGTGTCAGAGTGCCCCATAAACAGTGCCCTCATGAATGGTGTCAGGGTGCCCTATAAACAGTGCCCTCATGAATGGTGTCACGGTGCCCCATAAACAGTGCCCTCATGAATGGTGTCAGGGTGCCCTATAAACAGTGCCCTCATGAATGGTGTCAGGGTGCTTCATAAACATTGCCCTCATGAATGGCATCAGTGTACCCTATAAACAGTGCCTACATAAATGGTGTCAAGTGCACCACAAACAGTGCATAGACTAATTATTCAATAGTTCCCCATAAAACGTGCCTGCATCAATAGCATCAGTGAACCTCATAAACAGTGCCCTCATGAATGGTGTCAGGGTGCCCCATAAACAGTGCCCTCATGAATGGGGGGGGGGGGGGGGGTCAGGTTGCCCATAAACAGTGCCCTCATGAATGGGGTCAAGGTGCCCCATAAACAAGGTGCTCATGAATAGCATCAATGAACCCTATAAACAGTGCCCTCATGAATGGTGTCAGGGTGCCCTATAAACAGTGCCCTCATGAATGGTGTCAGGGTGCCCTATAAACAGTGCCCTCATGATCATGCCAGGGCTACATACTATGTAATTCACGTTTCACCTCACTGCGACACGTCTGTGTTTTGCGCCCTGTGTGCCAAACCTCATATAATCCAGATTTACTTACATGAATCTCAACAGTAGGAAATAAACGTCTTCATGATGGCGGCGAGCAGGTGGACAGCAAAAATAGCAAGGAAATATTTCATAATAATCTGGGGCTGGAATCCAGGGGCTAATATGGAGATATTTGGTGTCGTCTGAGCTCGGAGACGCTGAGCACCTGTCAGATGTAATGCACACAAGCCTCGCAGAGCCAGAGTCAGTGGATTTGTCAGGGAACATCTGCTCTTCATCAGGAGGAGAGGAATGAAGTCATGGTGTCAATATGAAACAGGCACAAGTGATGGCAGACGCCGATTATTGAATGACGTAAGAGAGAATTAAAGGGGTTGTCCTATTAGGGCATATGGACCCCATGGAGGTGACCTTAACCCTAATATAGTGATCTGAGCAGCACCCATTCCATTCATGGAGGTGGAGGAATTGGGGCGACAACCTCTGTGACAGCTTCTATGGCACATGGATATGGAGGATCCTTCGGTGGGCCCAAGCACTGACACAATAATGTATCCCAATACATCTGGGCCCCAAAGGTCTGGCAGAAGACAACCTCATTTGCAGATGACTTTAGAGCCAGTCAGAGCTGTACTAGAACGCTTTACTGCAATATTATTGCACAACTGTACAAGCAATCACACCCCTCTGGTTAAGTATACTATCTGAGCTAAAACTAAAAAAAAAAATAACTAAAAATATAAAATATAAAAATTTACAAAAATGTAAGGTTCAGAACACCCCCCGTTTGTCATTTTCCAAATAAAATTATACATGAAAAAAAAAAGTTAATCATAATTGGAATAAACAGTGACCGAAAAGTTGCATCTGTAACAGCGGGTATGCAGGTGGTGGATCCGGAGCGTCATTGCCAAAGATGGTGAAGGCCACGGCAGGGAGCGGAGTCTAAGGAGCCCCCCGGTATTCACCAGAGCAAGGCAGGATGGACTTGGCTGTGGGGGACTCAAGTTGCTACCCAGGGGTAGAACTGTAAAAGCAGACAGGGGTGGCGGGTCTTTGGTAGGTGGTACACTGGTGCAGCAGCAGATACTGCAGCAGGTAGAAGCCTGGTGTGGTGGCAGGTAACAGCGGAAGTAGACTGGCGTGGTGGCAAGTAAAGGCAGGTAGTAGACTATCATGACGGTAGGTAACAGCAGAAATAGACTGGCATGGCAGCAGGCAAAAGCTGGTAATAGTCTGGCATGACAGTAGGTAACAGCAGAAATCAATTGGCGTGGCGACAGGTAAAAGCAGGTAGTAAACTGGTGTGACGGTAGGTAACAACAGAAGGCACTGGAACCAGGCGACAGCAAAACATACAGCAATGCAGAGGTCAGGATCAACGTAGGAACATCAATAAACTGGCACTGAGTACAGGCAGAAAGTCCCCGATGGTTGTCGGCCATTGGCCAGATAATTAGGTACTGGTCCTTTAAATCTGAGAGAACCGGCACGTGCGTGACATGGGGAGGCGCATGTGCACAGGTCACAGACAGGAGACGGGAGCAGAGCAGGAGAGTGAACAGGTGAGTAGACACTGGAAGGGAGGTCAGGGCTGGCAGCACCAACACGAGCATAGCCACGGTGCTGAGCGGGGACCGTGTCGTGTATCATGGCAGCATCTATCCAATAGTGCTAAGAAAACTACATTTTAGCCTGCAAAAAATCCCTCACTTAGTCCCATAGATGGTTGCTCTCCTCCTTTGCACGCTGCTTTGCCCGCTCCTCTCTGTTCCTGAGGAAGGCCCGTTTGGGCCGAAACGTCGGACTATTTGTGGGCTTTTTTGCTACTCTGCTACTTTGCTATATACCATATATGTGGAGAGCAGATGTCAAATTACATGAACTGTGTATAATGAAATAAATCTCATCAACACTTTACTAATGGAGTGCCATGGATTTTGTATATATTAGTCCCATAGATGGAATAATAAAACAGTTATTGGCTGCAGAAAATGACGCTGTAACGCACATTTCATAAAGTTTTTTTTAAAGTGATGAAACATAATAAAAGTTCTACAAATCTGGTATCACTGGAATCATCGCTCCGACCTGGAGAATACCCACCCCCCACTTTCCCACCCCCCCCCCCCCAAAAAAATAGCGAAAATGCAGTTTATTCATGTTCCATCCCACAAAGAATTATTTTTGTTTCCAAGGTTATTCTATGGTACATTAGAGGGTATCATTAACCCCTTACCAACATTTCTCATATTTGTGGCATCACTCCAGTGAAGAAGTATGAAATCAATCACTGAACCTGCTTTATACATGGCAGACAATGGCACCTAGGGTATGTTCAGACGGCATAATGCGAAGCATACCTGTGCGTGCGGCAATACGCCTGCCTTCAAGGTACGCTCTGGCAGCGCTACTACCCGGCCTCCTAATACTTTCCTTTTTGCCACCGTATCACTTCTTGTTACCGGTGCACAGTATGTGCAGGGGAATATAATGGGGTATCATAGCACTCAATGAGTGCTTAGCTTTTACCGTATTTGCAGAGCAAACTTTGGGCGCATTGCAGTGAACATACACTTACAGTCAGTATCTGCCACCAATCACCGGGATTGGAGTGAACTGCTTATCCAAGCCATAGATGCCATAGTAAACACAAGCACAGCATCTAAATAAGAAAATGCTGCCAGGACTGTTGTGACCGGGGTGCCAACCACTTGTCATGGCAGCTAGGGGCCCTAATGAAAGCCTTTATGGCTGACAACGTACTAGTCCTTAGGAAGGGTGTAATAGGAGAGCCTTATTAGAACACTAGTCTGCAATGCTACTGTGTAGAAGTGATCGCGCCCCCTTGTTGTCAAGTACCCTAGAGGAACTAAACGTACAAGAAAACAAGAAAAAAAAAAAGTTAAAAACACTCCATTTTCCCAATTTTACAAATATAATAATAAAGCAATACATAATTGGTATCGCTGCATCCGTAAAAGTCTGATCTATCTGATCTATTAAAAATACATCCTCACGTACCTTGCACAGTGCATGCCATAAAAATTACCCAGTATCAAAATTGCATTGCCTCCCCAAAAAAATTGGAGTAAAAAGTGTTCTAAAATTCAGAGATAACACTCCCTCCTGCCATTTTAAACATAAAAAATGAACAAGGTGAAACATGATTGGTATCACCGTATACAT
This sequence comes from Phyllomedusa bahiana, assembly GCA_025379985.1. Classification (NCBI taxonomy): domain Eukaryota; kingdom Metazoa; phylum Chordata; class Amphibia; order Anura; family Hylidae; genus Phyllomedusa; species Phyllomedusa bahiana. The sequence continues at coordinate 8,197 of JAODAL010024474.1, read as the reverse complement.
AAAATTCGGGTCTTTTAAAATTGAGCATTAGGGTATGTTCACGCGGGGTAATTTCGGCGCGCATTTCGCCGCATATTTGCACTCTAGTACGGGCAAAATGCGTGCCAAAATTATGGTAATCCATAGTTCTCATAGAGAACTATGGATTACGCCTCGTCCCCACGCTCGTACAATATGATTGTATTGTATGCGCGGGGAGATAAGTGACATGTCATTTACTTGCGACAAATACGTGCCGCGAGTAATAAATGTCAATGGGGCCGGCGGGCTGCCCCCCGCCGCGGGATTACTAGCGTATTAGCGCAAGCTTCTGAAATACACGATGTACTGCAGGGCGTACTGTACATCGTGTGAACATAGCCTTATTTATCTCGTGCGGTAAACAACCTAGAAAAAAAAATTGGAATTAAAAGTGGTCTGATGAGCATCCTGCGGTACATGAAACCCCTTATTATATGGTTTACAATCACTTGGCACATGATGAGGAGAGTAGTCTTAGCAAATTAGCTGTAAGAAAGCAAATGTTCCATAGAATGCGCAGAATAGGGGCCACCTATGTCCATCGGTGGATTGTAGACATAGAATTGGCCTATAAATAGAAGGAAATACAGCTGGCAGCCCGGGCATCGCAGGTGGCATTTCGGTAAAGGAAATTTATGGCAAATTTTGAGCTTTTTCCGGTAAATAGTTTCATTCTGGAATAAAATAAAGAGGGGATCATTTATCTATAATGCAGCAAAATATCCTGAGGTTATCAGTCAGGACTGGAAGAAGTAAGTAGAGCAGCCAAGGCTCAAGCGGGCAAATGTTGATACAAGTGTCCTCTAGAGGCAGTTGCTGGTATTACATGCTTATATGGTAACGGATGAAAACCCAACAACACGGGTGATAACGAACACTAAGCAACCATAATCCACATAAGTCGGATAAAAAAAAAATTAAATTTATATGGAAAATATATGAAACTGATTAAATATAAATAAAATTTAAATATGTGAGATATTTTCAAATTGTTCTTTTTAGTTTTCTCTTTCTTGCCTTTCAAGAGCCATCATTTTTTTTTTACTTTTCTGACTACGTTGAAGTATCAGAGCTTGCTTTTTTGGAAACAAGTATTTTTTAATGGTACCACTGACAGTCCCATAGAATGTACCGAGAAACCCCCCAAAAAATTCTAAGTGGGGTGGAATGTGGAAAAAAAACATAATTACATGACTTTTGTGGGAGTTTGGCTTTTATGGAGTTCACTCCTTCAGTTTACAGTATATCACAAGTGATCTGTATTTTGATCGGTATGATTTTGGTTATACCAAATTTGTAGAATTCCCTTTATGTTTAGTACTTTTTTCTTTTTTTTTTTTTTAACTATTTTTTAACTTTGCGCTGCAGCCAACCAATAACTTTTTTTTTCTTTTCCCATCTATGGGCCTGAGTGAGGGCTCATGTTTAGTGTAGTTTTTTTGGTGCCAATACCGGGCACCAAATTCATGCGACTTTTTGGGGACACAAAATGACCAAAAAATGCAATTTTTGCTGTTGGGAATTTTTTTCTTTTTATGGCGTTCGTCATACGGGAGAAATTATGTTATATTTTAAAAGATCCGACTTTTAGGGATGCAGCAATTCCAATTATATGTAAGTTTATTTTTTTTATCTGTAATATGGCAAAAGGCGATATTTTGAGCTTGTAATTTTATTATATATTTTTTATTTTTAAAACTTTTTTTTTCACTTGTAGTACATGACCACTATTGGGCGCAGTTGGCAATCGCAATAGGCTCTTCTATTACTGCCTGAGGTCATCATTAGAGTATGTTCACACAGCGTATCTGCAGGGTGTGCTTCGGGGTGTAATTGCACTGCAATGCACCCTAAGTACGCCCCACAAATACAGTAAAATCATAGCAGTGATTGAGGAAAGTGAGGCTGAATGGGGGCCGGAAAAGCGCATCTGAAAAACGCATTGGATTAAAATTTGAAGTGTAATACACCAAATCGGCTGCTAGAGGTCTCATTTGATCAGAAGAACTGTTTGAACTTTAGTAACCTAATGACCTACGTTAGGAAGCCCACTAGGGAGAGCTAACAGCATTTTACATGTGTTTCAGAGGAAGCCCAATAGAGGGAGCATTTTACATGTGTTAAATCTTATAAATCACTTTTTATATGTATTGAATGATATAAAGGCAGTTTTTTAGTATAGAATGGGTGTTTATAGAAATTATAGTATAATACTAAAACCACTCGACATTCTATAATAAACTATTTATCCAAAACATTTATACATTTATTATTAAAAACTTCTATCCACTGTGGATACTGTCAGACCAATAGCGGTGAAACAATGGATACTGGAAGCCTGTGCTAGCATTTCTTCTGTGGTGTTGCTATCAGTGTGTCAAGAGTGGGAGAAGTGGGTTACATTGAGAATCCAACACAATGGGCAGCACTTTTATAAGTGGTCATAAACGTAATTAAACTTAAAACATAAACGTAAATAACTCATGAAAGAATAAAGTTACGTTAAAACCAATTGCACACCATTGTTTTTCTTGTGAAATTCTCAATAAGTTTGATGTGTTACATGACCCTCTTCCCATTGGAAAAAATAAAGTTGGATCCAATATGTCCGACTTAAAATGGCCACCATGTTTCCCCCATCCCATATACTATTGTGTCACAAACAAGAAGTTGATATCACCTACCATTCCCATTTTATTTAAGTGTAGCCATATAAATGGCCCACCCTGTACTGTTCAATATTTAGGGGAGGGCCGAATTCGCAAACCGCAGCCAGAAAAAAAACATTAAGAAATAATGAAAAAACTGGTCGGATTCTTTAATCAGAAACAGACCGGTATTTTATCTATGGCGTGTGGCCGTATCCTTAAACTTCTTACAGCAGAAGATTTGTAACAATGCAATGCTCTGTGAGCTGTGGTCCTGTTCATACCATGAGGCATAGGCTGTTTATGTTGCAGAGCATATGATGTATACCAATTAAGTTATGCGCATTTGCCATTGATTCCCTTTTGTCAACAAACATGTACATTATACCAGCACTGGCACACTGTAACAAACAGGCTGTGTGCTGCTGACTTGAGTAGCTTACAGAGGATTGTCACAATTGTAAACAATTCTATCCAGTCTAGACAATGCTCTGTAAACTTAATCCCTGGACTCCAGACTGATACATTGTACATAACTAGTCCAGGTCTCAGCTGAGATGTAGATACAATTGTATCCAGTGTAGACAATGCTCTGTGAGCTAAACAGCCTGGACTCCAGACTGATACATTGTACATAGCTAGTCCTGCTCTCCGATTAGAAGTAGGCACAGTTGTATCTAGTCTAGACAATGCTCTGTGAGCTACACAGCCTGGATTACAGATTGACACAACGTACATTGCTAGACCTGCTTTCAGCTGAGAAGTAGATACAATTCTATACAGTGTAGACAATGCTCTGTGAGCTAAACCCCTGGACTCCAGACTGATATATTGGACATAGCTGGTCCAGGTCTCAGGTAAGTAGTGGATACAATTGTATCCAGTCTGGACAATGCTCTTTGAGCTAAACAGCTTGTACTCCATAATGATACATTGTGCATAGCTAGTTCTGCTCTCAGATGAGAAGTTTGACTACAACTGTATCCAGTCTAGACAATGCTCTGTGACCTTAACAGCCTGGACTCCAGACTGATACAATGTACATAGCTAGTCCTGCTTTCAGCTGAGAAGTGGATATAACTGTATTCAGTGCAGACAATGCTCTGTGAACGAAATAGCCTGTACTCCAGACTGATGTGTTATACAGTCAGATGAAAAAGTTTGGGCACCCCTATTAATCTTAATCATTTTTAGTTCTAAATATTTGGGTAGTTGCAACAGCCATTTCAATTTGATATATCTAATAACTGATGGACACAGTAATATTTCCGGATTGAAATGAGGTCTATTGTACTAACACAAAATGTGCGATATTAGTTATTAGATATATCAAATTGAAATGGCTGTTGCAACTACCCAAATATTTAGAACTAAAAATGATTTAGATTAATAGGGGTGCCCAAACTTTTTCATATGACTGTACATAGCTAATCTTTTTTTCAGCTGAGAAGTGTGAATACAATTGTATCCAGTCTAGACAATGCTCTGTGAGCCAAATAGCCTGGACCCAGACTGATATATTGTACATATGTGAGTTCTGCTCTCTGACTAGAAGTGTACACAGTTGTATCCAGTCCAGACAATGCTCTGTGAGCTAAACAACCTGGGTTACAGATTGATTCATTGTACATAGCTAGACCTGCTGTCAGTTGAGAAATAGATACAGTTGTACTCAGCATAGACAATGCTCTGTGAGCTAACAGCCTGGGATACAGACTACTACATCTTACCTGCACCGACACATGGTAGCAAATCTGCACAGGTGATAGTTTTATGCTGCTTATGTGTTTAGCTCACAGAGGATTGTCTAGACCTTGTACAATTGTGACGAATCTTCAGTTATGACTAGTGTTAGGTCAGGACAGAGCTTCAGCCTCTGGAAGTCAATGAGAATGTTTCCATTCACTGACAAAGAGCAGAGTTCAGGGAAGCAGAAAGTATATTAGAAAGCGGCAGACGGTTTATGTCTATAAAACTGGAGAACCCTTCCAAGTAACCTATGGCTGTAGGCAACGATATCAGCAAATTAGGAGCTTGAATGGACCATACACCCAGGTATATAGTGAGGAGTTTATTACTGCACCTATGAACATATTTGCCAGTCAGGACCTTGGGAAAGTGTTGTGGGAGATGAAGGTGTAAGATCACACAGTGGCTGGGCAGTGTCAGGAAGCTGCTGCACAGCTGGTTATCAGTGTTACTGTAAATCTCTATACAACGCTCCTTGCTGTTCCCTCAGATAAAAATTCCTGTCGCTCCCTCCATCCTGACTCAGCGAGACATCATCTGCAGGTGCTGCCGCCTTTCGCAATCCTGACACTTTGCAGGGACGTCACTTCAGCCTATTAAAATATTTAGATAATCACCCCCCCCGTGGACGCGCCTGCCCCCTGCGTGTCTGTATATAACAGCTGCACCATGTATCTGCTCCCCCACTGAGAGCACCTGCACTACAACCGAACCGCAGAAGCAGCAACTCTCTACACCTATAACAGTACACAGCATCTGTGTCAGTCTACACTGACTGCCTCGCATTCTATTCTAAGAGATCCTTCACTGGGCCTTATGTATGAAAACTGCCTAGTAGTAAGACTGTCTTTGTTGCCCATAGTAACCAATCAGAGCGAAGCTTTTATTTCCCCAGAGCACTATATGAAATGAAAGCTGCTCTCTGATTGGTTACTATTGTTAAAAGGTAATTTGACAGTTATAATGTACAATTATCTTGTCATTAATGAAATATATTTTTTCTCTGACCATATATTTCTTACAGTATGACCTCTGAGTAGTTGCTATGGGCTCTGATTGGTTGCCATGGGCTCTGATTGGTTGCTTTTGTCTCATTGCTTGCTATGAGCACTGATTGGTTGCTATGAGCTCTGAGTCGTTGCTATGGGCTCCGATTGGTTGCTATGAACTGAGTGGTTGCTATGGGCTCTGATTGGTTGTTATGCACTCTGGTTGCTATGGGCTCTGATTGGTTGCTATGAGCAACAAAGACAGTCTTACTGCTAGTTTCCATACATAATGCCCACTGTGTGTGTCAATTAGTACATCACATGACATCCACTGCTTAGTCCATTGACTCCCTACCTTTTTAGCAATGGATAAACCCTGAAATAAAAAAAAAAAAAAAAAAAAAAAACCCAATTGACTATAAGGCCTGTTCACACAGAGTATACACTCCATGTTACAAGTGCCTTTCGGATCCGTCTTGGGGTCCGCACTGTCGGTCCCCAAGACGGATCTAACCATTAGCAGTGAGATTATCACTGCTGTCTATGACCTGCACGGAGCGGCCTTCACATGAGGGATCGCCGCTGCGTGTTTCAATAGCGCAGCTCAGCTCCGTCTTGAAAAGAATTGCATGTCAACACACAGCGGCGATCCCTCATGTGAACGCCGCTGTGTGTTCAGCATAGACAGCAGTGAGAATCTCACTGCTAATGGTTAGATCCATCTTGGGACCGACAGAGTGGACCCCAAGATGGATCCGAAAGGCGCTTGTAACACGGAGTGTATACTCTGTGTGAACAAGCCCTAATGGGGTCCGTCAGGTTTCCATCATTTAAACTGAAAAAAATAGCGCTATTATCTTGGTGTAACCTATGATGGAGGCTCCTAATAGAACCTAGAACATAGACGAAGAATCTGGTTTTCTAGCTGTAAACATGAATATTCCTATTCACTGACAGCAAACAGAGATCTTCACCAGTTCTTGACCAGACACATTTTTCTTTTCCGTAGTACACGAGGGTCTGAACGCAATAAGGGTATGTTCACACGGCTTAATGGGGTTTTATCATTTGAACTGTTCGGGCTCTTCAGCTAATTCTATGAGATTAAATTTGAAACCAAGGGGCGTGTCTCTCCTCTCAGCAGGCGCGTCTCTCCTCTCAGCAGGCGCGTCTCTCCTCTCAGCAGTGGTGTCTCTCCTCCCAGCAGGCCGCGTCTCTCCTCTCAGCAGGCGTGTCTTCCTCTCAGCAGGCGTGTCTCTCCTCTCAGCAGGCGCGTCTCTCCTCTCAGCAGGCATGTCTCTCCTCCCAGCAGGCGTGTCTCTCCTCTCAGCAGGGTGTCTCTCCTCTCAGCAGGCGCGTCTCTCCTCTAGCAGGGCGTTGTCTCTCCTCTCAGAGGCGTGTCTCTCCTCTCGCAGGGTGTCTCCCCTCTCAGCAGGCGTGCCCTTTTCCCTCTCACAGGCGTGTTCTCCTCTCAGCAGGCGCGTCTCTCCTCTCAGCAGGCGTTGTCTCTCCTCTCAACAGGCGTTGTCTCTCCTCTCACAGGGTGTTCTCCTCTCAGCAGGCGCGCCTCTCCTCACAGCAGGCGAAGTCTATCCTCTCAGCAGGGTGTCTCTCCTCTCATCAGGCTTGTGTCTCATATCAGCAGGCGTGTCTCTCCTCTCAGCAGGCGTGTCTCCCCTCCCACGAGGCATGTCTCTCCTCTCAGCAGGCGCGTCTCTCCTCTCAGCAGGCGCGTCTCTCCTCTCAGCAGGTGTCTCTCCTCTCTGCAGGCGCGTCTCTCCTCTCGGCAGGCGCGTCTCTCCTCTCGGCAGGCGCGTCTCTCCTCTCGGCAGGCGCGTCTCTCCTCTCGGCAGGCGCGTCTCTCCTCTCGGCAGGCGCGTCTCTCCTCTCAGCAGGCGTGTCTCCCCTCCCACGAGGCATGTCTCTCCTCTCAGCAGGCGGGTCTCTCGTCTCAGCAGGCGCGTCTCTCCTCTCAGCAGGCGCATCTCTCCTCTCAGCAGGCCCCATCTCTCCTCTCAGCAGGCGCGTCTCCCCTCTCAGCAGGCGCTTTCTCTCCTCTCAGCAGGCGCGTCTTCCTCTCAGCAAGGCGCGCTCTCCTCTCAGCAGGGCGTCTCCCCTCTCAGCATGCATTGTCTCTCCTCTCAGCAGGCGCGTCTCTCCTCTCAGCAGGTGTGTCTCTCCTCTCAGAAGGCGTGTCTCACCACTCAGCAGTTGTGTCTCTCCTCCCAGCAGGCGTTGTTTTCTCTATCAGCAGGCTGTCTCTCCTCTCAGCAGGTGTGTCTCTCCTCTCAGCAGGCGCGTCTCTCCTCTAGCGGCGCGTCTCTCCTCTCAGCAGTTGTGTCTCTCCTCCCAGCAGGCGTGTCTCTCCTATCAGCAGGTGTGTCTCCTGTCAGCAGGCGTATCTCTCCTCTCAGCAGGTTTTGGTCTCTCCTCTCAGCAGGCGTTGGTCTCTCCTCTCAGCAGTTGTGTCTCTCCCCCCAGCAGGGTGTCTCTCCTATCAGCAGGCGGTCTCTCCTCCCAGCAGGCGCATCTCCCCTTTTCAGCAGGCGCGTCTCTCCTCTCAGCAGGCGTGTCTCTCCTCTCAGCAGGCGAGTCTTCCTCCCAGCAGGCGCATCTCCCCTTTTCAGCAGGGCGTCTTCCTTGAGCAGGGGTGTTCTCCTTAGCAGGGTGTTTTCCTCAGGGGGTTTTGTCTCTCCTTCGCAGGGAGTCTCTCCCCCCCGCAGGCGCTCTCTCCTTAGCGGTGTGCCCTCTCCTCTCAGCAGGGAAATCTCTCCTCTCGCAGGGGGCGTC
>JAODAL010024473.1:0-60514 GCA_025379985.1 Phyllomedusa bahiana | reverse complement strand
ACGGATTAATCGGATCAGAAGGTAAGTAAGTATGTCAGTGACGCACCGCAGAATAGGGGCAAGCTCTGGAGGAAAATACAGGTGTAATCGGGATCAGAAAAAATGTTTATCTTTTTTGCTGACCGTTAGGGGGCCCTGTGACCGCTGCTCTGACCCTTCAGACGTGTAGCCCCCAGTCACAATAGACTTTTTTGACGGGGAGTCGCCCGCAGTGACTAAATTTTCCGAACCCTTGGGGATTTATTCTTTCCCCATAGAGGGCCCCAAAAGAAAGCGTATTTGGGCTTGGCGGCTGCACCTTTACATGGTGCGGGAAAGCGGTGCTGTATTGCTCTGCCGGGGGAGTGGTACGTTTTCCCTTCTGCAGAAAAAATTTTTGTTGTAAAAAAATTTCTGGGGGAAAATTCAACAAAAATAGGAAACGAGCAACCCTTCATGTGGGGAACATTCCCCTGGCAGGAGGGTCTGCGGCAGCGACGCGCAGGGGCTTGTGATTACAGAGATTCTTCCAATAAAAAATTTAAACTTTAGGAGATGAGAGGGCGACAGACTGACCCGGAAAATCGAAGAGGGGAGCAAAACCGTCTGATGGACACCAGCAACCAGGCTCCAAATCATCCCCGACCATAGATGGCAAATAGCAAGGATATATCATCATTGTTTGACAGGTGCGGCTCCCACCTCTGGCCCCCAAAAGTTACAGAACAGACTGGAGAGCAGGGTGCACTTTTGCAGTTACTCTGCATTCTGCTCTATGGAAGTTCCCCAGAAAAGGGGGGAGGTGTGTTCTCCTTTCTGTTTAGGGAGTTCCAGTACGGGGGAGCGCTGTTTTTTCCCTTCTGTTCTAGGGGATTTCCCCCGTAAGGGGACGCTGTGTTCTCCATTCTGTTCTATGGGGTTCCAATCGGGGAGCGTGTGTTCGCCATTCTGTTCTATGGATTCCCCAGTACGGGGGAGGCGGTTTTTCCCATTTTTCTAGGGGAGTTCCCATACGGGGACCCTTTTGTGTTTCCATTCGTTCATGGGGTTTCCCCAGTACGGGGGCCTTGTTCTCCATTTTTCTTACCCCATCAGGGGAACCTTTTCTCCATTCTTCTAGGGGGTTCCCAAAAGGGGGGGCCTGTGTTTTTCCATTCTCCTTGGGGGTTCCAGGGGGCCTTTTTTCCATTCCCTCTATGGGGACCCATACAGGGAGCCTGTTTTCTCTTCCCTTAGGGGGTTCCCCCAAAATGGTTTCATTTTTCCCCCTTTTGGGGTTCCAGTTCGGGGGGACCTTTTTCCATTCTTTCTAGGGAGTTCCCTTCGGGGAGCCGTGTTCCCCATTCTGTTTTGGGGCCCAGTACAGGGGGCCTTTGTCTCCATTCTGTTCTATGGGATTCCCCAACAAAGCAGCAGGGGACAATTAAAACACCATTTTGACCACATATTCCTTGTCCATAGAAAAGAGTTGTGTGACCCTTAGCTTCTTTACTAAGAACAGAGCCCAGCACCTATGGTAAAGGGTGATGTTACCAACCTGTGCCGCCATAGCAGAGCAGCGCCTACCGTACAGCTGGTCTCATCGAGTTGTGGGGGAAAAAGTGGGGATCTCATTGTCCTCCTCGATTTCTCAGCACCCTTTTCTACGTCAGCGGGGGGGGGAAAGTGGGGATGTTTCCGTGCGGAGGGAATATGCTCTTCCGGGAGTCCGTTCCAAACACAATATGCTTGGTGGAAGCAGAACTTGAATGTTCGGTGCTTTCCTAATACTTCATGGTTTAGTGTAAGACGTACGACATAAACAATGTATGAGAGGGGAATCCAGGACGGCTGCTCAGATCCTGACCCTGGAGGAGTGTGCGCTAGGCTCAATCACAGAAGAATAGAGACATAGTGATCCTCAGGCAGAAACCAGTTCCCAATAGGATCAGAGCGCCCCAAAGCTTGGGGGGGGAACAAGATTAGTGGCCGGGCATGCACGTTTTTCCCTGTTGAGGGGAGCGGCCACCTTACCATCACACCTGCACAAAAAAATGCCATAGAGAGCATCAATCCCGGAAAATCCACTCTTATATCCCGGTAAAATCCCCTTCGTCTATTCCAGGTAAAGTCCCAATCTCTCTATATCCAGGGAAAAATCCATCCGTCATATCCGGGAAGTCCCTCTCCTCTATTCCAGGGTTTTAAAGGGTTTCCCTTTTCCTCTATATTCAGGAAAAGTCCATCTTTCTTATTCAGGTTTAAAATCCCCTCTTTCTCGGGGTCTCCGGGGAAAGTCCCATCTTCCGATCTCCGGTAAAGTCCCCTTCTCATTATCCCGGTAAAGTCCCCTTTCCCTAATCCAGGTAAAGTCCCATTCCCTCTATATCCGGTAAAGTACCATCTCCTCTATATGAGGTTTTAAGTCCCCTCTCCTCTTTATGCAGGTTTTAAACCCTTCCTCTATATCAAAGGGAAAGTCCAAACTCCTTATTCCCGTAAAGTCCCATCTCCCCATTTCCAGGGCAAGTCCCTCTTCTCTATATTCGGTGAAGTCCATCTTCTCATATTCAGGTGAAGCCCTTTTCTTTTTATCCGGTAAATTCCCCTCTCCTTGATATCCAGGTAAAGTCCCCCCCTTTTTTTATTAGGTAAAGTCCCATTTCTCTTATCCCGGAAAAGTCCCTCTTTCTATATCAGGAAAAGTCCCCTCTTCGATATCCAGGTAAAGTCCCATTCCTCGATATCCAGGTAAAAATTCCCCTCTCTCGATTCCCCGGTAAAGTCCCATCTCCTCTATCCCGGGTTAAAGTCCCCTTCCCCTTTTTCAGGTAAAATCCCATTCCTTTATTCAGTAAAGCCCCTCTCCTCTATATTCAGTTAAAGTCCATCTCTTTTATATTTAGTTAAAGCCCATTTCTTTATTTAGGTAAAGCCCATCTTTCCCATATGCGGTAAAGTCCCATCTCATCAATGTCCAGGTAAAGTCCCATCTCCTCTATATCAGGTAAAGTCCCATCTCCTCTATATCCAGGTAAAGTCCCATCTCCTCTATATCCAGGTAAAGTCCCATCTCCTCTATATCCAGGTAAAGTCCCATCTCCTCTATATTCAGGTAAAGTCCCATCTTCTCTATATCCAGGTAAAGTCCCATCTCCTCTATATCCAGGTAAAGTCCCATCTCCTCTATATCCAGGTAAAGTCCCATCTTCTCTATATCCAGGTAAAGTCCCATCTCCTCTATATTCAGGTAAAGTCCCATCTCCTCTATATTCAGGTAAAGTCCCATCTTCTCTATATCCAGGTAAAGTCCCATCTTCTCTATATCCAGGTAAAGTCCCATCTCCTCTATATCCAGGTAAAGTCCCATCTCCTCTATATCCAGGTAAAGTCCCATCTTCTCTATATTCAGGTAAAGTCCCATCTTCTCTATATCCAGGTAAAGTCCCATCTTCTCTATATCCAGGTAAAGTCCCATCTCCTCTATATCCAGGTAAAGTCCCATCTCCTCTATATCCAGGTAAAGTCCCATCTCCTCTATATCCAGGTAAAGTCCCATCTCCTCTATATCCAGGTAAAGTCCCATCTCCTCTATATCCAGGTAAAGTCCCAACTCCTTGAGGTCGGGTCCCATCCCCTCTCTTTCTCCTTCCCGCTTCTCCTGCTCCTTTTTGCTCTCTGCCTCAGACCCTGTACACACACAACTTATTCTGGACCTAAACAACCCCCCTCCATTTTAGCTGCTGTGCTCCTTTCCCCGGGGGTGGCCTCCGCTCCCCTTCCACGCTCAGATAGTTAATAATTTGTCTTTTGAACTTCGCGACAGAGAAAAAGTGCAGCTGTTCTCGCAGAGAGAACATCACATATTTTTTTTCCTCTTTTCCTTGGGGTCTGAAAATACCGAGGGTCTCGTATTTTTCTCTGGAATCATCAGACCAAATACTGCAAGAAGCCTCCCAAGAACAACAGCCTTGGCCGCGACCCTTTCTGGGATTGTGCAGAACACACGAGTCGCGTGGTGATCGCCCCACGGGCCGCGCGAGGGTGGAAGGAAAAGTAAGGAGCAAACTCCATACAAATATTTATTATCAGCAGCCGGACATTCCTGCGGAGAGCGCGCGGCGGCCCGGGAGGTGCAGCCGGGCCCCCAGATATGTAATATTGCTCCCATGCAATTTACAGCAAAGTGTGGAATTTCACCATCATTTTCCTTCGCTAACCGCGGGTTATTGTTGGCCCAGACGAGGCGGAGAGCGGGCTCTTCATGGCCCATCCGCAGATCGCTGCTCCTCCAGACAAGTAAACAGATCTGGGGAGGCAAAGGACGGTCCGACGTAATCCACAAGACGATGGAGGACGGCACCATTCAGTCTGCACCTACGAGACGATGGAGGACGGCACCATTCAGTCTCCATCCACGAGACGATGGAGGACGGCACCATTCAGTCTGCATCCACGAGACTATGGAGGGCGGCACCAATCAGTCTGCACCTACGAGACGATGGAGGACGGCACCATTCAGTCTGCACCTACGAGACTATGGAGGACGGCACCATTCAGTCTGCATCCACAAGACGATGGAGGACGGCACCATTCAGTCTGTATGCATGAGTCGATGGAGGACGGCACCATTCAGTCTGTATCCACGAGACGATGGAGGACGGCACCATTCAGTCTGTATGCATGAGGCGATGGAGGACGGCACCATTCAGTCTGCATCCACGAGGCGATGGAGGACGGCACCATTCAGTCTCCATCCCCGAGATGATGGAGGACGGCACCATTCAGTCTGTATCCACGAGGCGATGGAGGACGGCACCATTCAGTCTGCACCTACGAGACGATGGAGGACGGCACCATTCAGTCTGCACCTACGAGGCGATGGAGGACGGCACCATTCAGTCTGTATCCACGAGACGATGGAGGACGGCACCATTCAGTCTGTATCAACGAGACGATGGAGGGCGGCACCATTCAGTCTGCACCTACGAGACGATGGAGAACGGAACCATTCAGTCTGCATCCACGAGACGACGGAGGACGGCACCATTCAGTCTCCATCCACGAGACGACGGAGGACGGCACCATTCAGTCTCCATCCACGAGACTATGGAGGACGGCACCATTCAGTCTCCATCCACGAGACGATGGAGGACGGCACCATTCAGTCTCCATCCACGACTAGGGAGGACGGCCCATACTTTGCCTACGAGGGTGGAGGACGGCACCATTCACTGCAACTACGTATGGGAGCGGACCATTCGCGAGGGCGATGGGGACGGCACCTTCAGTCTGCACCTACGAATGGACACATTAGTCTCCATCAGAGACGATGGGACGGCACCATTCAGTCTGTATCCATGAGGGGGATGAGGATGGCACCATTCAGCTGCACGAGCGATTGGAGGCGGCACCATCAGTCTGCACCTACGAGACGATGGAGGACGGCACCATTCAGTCTCCATCCACGAGACGATGGAGGACGGCACCATTCAGTCTGCATCCATGAGACGATGGAGGATGGCACCATTCAGTCTGCATCCACGAGACGATGGAGGACGGCACCATTCAGTCTGTATCCACGAGACGATGGAGGACGGCACCATTCAGTCTGCATCCACAAGACGATGGAGGACGGCACCATTCAGTCTGCACCTACGAGACGATGGAGGGCGGCACCATTCAGTCTGTATACACGAGACGATGGAGGACGGCACCATTCAGTCTGAATCGACGAGACGATGGAGGAAGGCACCATTCAGTCTCAATCCACGAGACGATGGAGGACGGCACCATTCAGTCTGTATCCACGAGACGATGGAGGACGGCACCATTCAGTCTGCACCTACGAGACGATGGAGGGCGGCACCATTCAGTCTGCATCCACGAGACGATGGAGGACGGCCCCAAATTCAGTCTGCACCTACGAGACGATGGAGGCGGCCCATTCAGTCTGCAGCCACGAGACGATGGAGGACGGCACCATTCAGTCTGCATCCACGAGACGATGGAGGCGGCACCATTCAGTCTGTATCCACGAGACGATGGAGGACGGCACCAACTCAGTCTCCATCCACGAGACGATGGAGGACGGCACCATTCAGTCTGCATCCACGAGGCGATGGAGGACGGCACCATTCAGTCTGTATCCACGAGCGTGGAGGACGGCCCCATTCAGTCTGCATCCACGAGACGATGGAGGACGGCACCATTCAGTCTGCCACCTACGAGACGATGGAGGGCGGCACCATTCAGTCTGCCATCACGAGCGATGGAGGACGGCACCATTCAGTCTGCACCTACGAGGACGATGGAGGACGGCACCATTCAGTCTGCAGCCACGAGACGACGGAGGACGGCACCATTCAGTCTGCATCCACGAGACGACGGAGGACGGCACCATTCAGTCTCCATCCACGAGACGATGGAGGACGGAAACCATTCAGTCTCCACCACGAGACTATGGAGGACGGCACCATTCAGTCTCATCCACGAGACGACGGAGGACGGCACCATTCAGTCTGCACCACGAGACGATGGAGGAGGGTCACCATTCAGTCTGCACCTACGAGACGATGGAGGACGGCACCATTCAGTCTCCATCACGAGACGATGGAGGACGGCACCATTCAGTCTGCATCCACGAGACGATGGGGACGGCACCATTCAGTCTGCATCCACGAGACGATGGAGGACGGCACCATTCAGTCTGCTATCCACGAGACGATGGAGGCGGCACCATTCAGTCTGCACCTACGAGACGATGGAGGGACGGCACCATTCAGTCTGCATCATGAGACGATGGAGGCGGCACCATTCAGTCTCCATCCACGAGACGATGGAGGACGGCACCATTCAGTCTGTACCACGAGACGATGGAGGACGGGCACCATTCAGTCTGCACCTACGAGACGATGGAGGGCGGCACCATTCAGTCTGCATCCAGAGACGATGGAGGCGGCACCATTCAGTCTGCACCTAAGAGACGATGGAGGACGGCACCCTTCAGTCATCCTAGAGACGATGGGGACGGCACCATTCAGTCTGCATCCACGAGACGATGGAGGACGGCACCATTCAGGTCTCCTTCCACGAGACGATGGAGGACGGCACCATTCAGTCTCCATCCACGAGACGATGGAGGACGGCACCATTCAATCTCCATCCACGAGACGATGGAGGACGGCACCATTCAGTCTGCATCCATGAGACGATGGAGGACGGCACCATTCAGTCTCCATCCACGAGACGACGGAGGACGGCACCATTCAGTCTCTATCCACGAGACGATGGAGGACGGCACCATTCAGTCTCCATCCACGAGACGACGGAGGACGGCACCATTCAGTCTCCATCCACGAGACAATGGAGGGCGGCACCATTCAGTCTGTATCCACGAGACGACGGAGGACGGCACCATTCAGTCTGTATCCACGAGACGACGGAGGACGGCACCATTCAGTCTGTATCCACGAGACGACGGAGGACGGCACCATTCAGTCTGCACCTACGAGGCGATGGAGGACGGCACCATTCAGTCTGCATCCACGAGACGATGGAGGACGGCACCATTCAGTCTCCATCCACGAGACGATGGAGGGCGGCACCATTCAGTCTGTATCCACGAGACGATGGAGGACGGCACCATTCAGTCTGCATCCACGAGACGATGGAGGACGGCACCATTCAGTCTGCACCTACGAGACGATGGAGGAGTGCACCATTCAGTCTGCACCTACGAGACGATGGAGGACGGCACCATTCAGTCTGCATCCACGAGACGATGGAGGACGGCACCATTCAGTCTGCACCTACGAGACGATGGAGGCCGGCACCATTCAGTCTGCAGCAACGAGACGATGGAGGACGGCACCATTCAGTCTGCACCTACGAGGCGATGGAGGACGGCACCATTCAGTCTGCATCCACGAGACGATGGTAGGGCGGCACCATTCAGTCTGCACCTACGAGACGATGGAGGACGGCACCATTCAGTCTGCACCTACGAGGAGATGGAGGACGGCACCATTCAGTCTGTATCCACGAGACGATGGAGGGCGGCACCATTCAGTCTGCACCTACGAGACGATGGAGGGGCGGCACCATTCAGTCTGCACTACGAGACGATGGAGGGCGGCACCATTCAGTCTGAAACAACGAGACGATGGAGGACGGCACCATTCAGTCTGCACCTACGAGGAGATGGAGGACGGCACCATTCAGTCTGTATCCACGAGACGATGGAGGGCGGCACCATTCAGTCTGCACCTACGAGACGATGGAGGACGGCACCATTCAGTCTGCACCTACGAGGAGATGGAGGACGGCACCATTCAGTCTGTATCCATGAGACGATGGAGGGCGGCACCATTCAGTCTGCACCAACGAGAAGATGGAGGGCGGCACCATTCAGTCTGCAGCAACGAGACGATGGAGGACGGCACCATTCAGTCTGCACCTACGAGACGATGGAGGCCGGCACCATTCAGTCTGCATCCACGAGACGATGGAGGGCGGCACCATTCAGTCTGCACCTACGAGACGATGGAGGGCGGCACCATTCAGTCTGTATCCATGAGACGATGGAGGGCGGCACCATTCAGTCTGCACCTACGAGACGATGGAGGACGGCACCATTCAGTCTGTATCCACGAGGCGATGGAGGACGGCACCATTCAGTCGGCACCTACGAGGCGATGGAGGACGGCACCATTCAGTCTGTATCCACGAGACGATGGAGGGCGGGCAACCATTCAGTCTGCACCTACGAGACGATGGAGGACGGCACCATTCAGTCTGCACCTACGAGGAGATGGAGGACGGCACCATTCAGTCTCCATCCACGAGACTATGGAGGACGGCACCATTCAGTCTGCACCTACGAGACGATGGAGGGCGGCACCATTCAGTCTGCACCTACGAGACGATGGAGGACGGCACCATTCAGTCTGCACCTACGAGACGATGGAGGACGGCACCATTCAGTCTCCATCCACGAGACGACGGAGGGCGGGCACCATTCAGTCTGCACCTACGAGGAGATGGAGGACGGCACCATTCAGTCTGTATCCACGAGACGATGGAGGGCGGGCACCATTCAGTCTGCACCTACGAGACGATGGAGGGCGGCACCATTCAGTCTGCACCTAACGAGACGATGGAGGGACGGCACCATTCAGTCTCCATCCACGAGACTATGGAGGCCGGCACCATTCAGTCTGCACCTACGAGACGATGGAGGACGGCACCATTCAGTCTGCACCTACGAGACGATGGAGGATGGCACCATTCAGTCTGCATCCACGAGACGATGGAGGGCGGCACCATTCAGTCTGCACCTACGAGACGATGGAGGACGGCACCATTCAGTCTGCACCTACGAGACGATGGAGGACGGCACCATTCAGTCTGCACCTACGAGACGATGGAGGACGGCACCATTCAGTCTGCATCCACGAGACGATGGAGGGCGGCACCAGTCAGTCTGCACCTACGAGCGATGGAGGGCGGCACCATTCAGTCTGTATCCATGAGACGATGGAGGGCGGCACCATTCAGTCTCCATCAACGAGACGATCGAGGACGGCACCAATAAGTCACCACCTATGAGACGATGGAGGACAGCACCATTCACTCCGCACCTACGAGACGCGGGAGGCCGGCACCCTTCAGTCTGCACCAAAGATACGATGGAGGGCGGCACCATTCAGTCTGCACCAAAGAGACGATGGAGGGCGGCACCATTCAGTCTCCATCCACGAGACGATGGAGGACGGCACCATTCAGTCTGCATCCATGAGACGATGGAGGGCGGCACCATTCAGTCTGCATCCACGAGACGATGGAGGGCGGCACCATTCAGTCTCCATCCACGAGACGATGGAGGGCGGCACCATTCATTCTGTATCCACGAGACGATGGAGGACGGCACCATTCAGTCTGCACCTACGAGACGATGGAGGACGGCACCATTCAGTCTGCACCTACGAGGAGATGGAGGACCGCACCATTCAGTCTGCACCTACGAGACGATGGAGGACGGCACCATTCAGTCTGCACCTACGAGACGATGGAGGACGGCACCATTCAGTCTGTATCCACGAGACGATGGAGGACGGCACCATTCAGTCTCCATCCACGAGACGATGGAGGGCGGCACCATTCAGTCTGTATCCACGAGGCGATGGAGGACGGCACCATTCAGTCTGTATCAACGAGGCGATGGAGGACGGCACCATTCAGTCTGCATCCACGAGACGATGGAGGACGGCACCATTCAGTCTCCATCCACGAGGCGATGGAGGACGGCACCATTCAGTCTGCACCTAAGAGACGATGGAGGACGGCACCATTCAATCTGCATCCACGAGGCGATGGAGGACGGCACCATTCAGTCTGTATCCACAAGGCGATGGAGGACGGCACCATTCAGTCTGTATCCACGAGGCGATGGAGGACGGCACCATTCAATCTCCATCCACGAGGCGATGGAGGATGGCACCATTCAATCTGCATCTATCGCCTACTGCAGGGGTGCGGTGCAGGTGCAGGTCCGCAATGTACAGATCAATGCTCCGCACTCTTCGCTGGGGAGCTGGTGTATGGGTGAGGAGTAGGTGCGGGGCCTCACTGTACAGATCAATGCTCCGCACTCGTCCCTGGGGCTCTGGTGTAGGGGTGCGGAGCAGGTGAAGGTCCTCATTGTACAGATTACTGCTCCGCACTCGTCTCTGGGACGCTGGTGTTGGGGTGCGGAGCCTCATTGTACAGATCACTGCTCCGCACTCGTCTCTGGGGCGCTGGTGTAGGGGTGCGGAGCAGGTGCAGGTCCTCATTGTACAGATCACTGCTCCGCACTCGTCTCTAGGCTCTGATGTAGGGGTGCAGAGCAGGTGCGGGTCCGCATTGTACTGATCACTGCTCCGCACTCTTCTCTAGGCTCTGGTGTAGGGGCACGGGTCCTCATTGTACAGATCAATGCTCCGCACTCTCACCTGGGGTGCTGGTGTAGGGGAGCGTAGCACGTGCGGGGACACAGGGTAAAGATCAATGCTCCTCACTCTTCCCTGGGGTGCTGGGGTAGGCGTGCGGAGCAGGTGCAGGTCCTCATTGTACAGATCACTGCTCCACACTCTTCTCTAGGCTCTGGTGTAGGGGTGCGGGTCCTCATTGTACAGATCAATGCTCCGCACTCTTCCCTGGGGTGCTGGTGTAGGGGTGCGGGGCCTCATTGTACAGATCAATGATCCGCGCTCTTCCCTGGGGTGCTGGTGTAGGGGTGCGGAGCAGGTGAAGGTCCTCATTGTACAGATCACTGCTCCGCACTCATCTCTGGGGTGCTGGTGTAGGGGTGCGGAGCAGGTGAAGGTCCTCATTGTACAGATCACTGCTCCGCACTCGTCTCCTGGGCTCTGATGTAGGGGTGCAGAGCAGGTGCGGGGCCTCATTGTACAGATCACTGCTCCGCACTCGTCTCTGGGGCGCCGGTGTAGAGTGCGGAGCAGGTGCAGGTCCGCATTGTACAGATCACTGCTCCGCACTCATCTCTGTGCTCTGGTGTAGGGGTGCGGAGAAGGTGCAGGTCTGCATTGTACAGATCACTGCTCCGCACTCATCTCTGTGCTCTGGTGTAGGGGTGCGGAGCAGGTGCAGGTCCGCATTGTCCAGATCACTGCTCCGCACACTTTCCTGAGGCCCTGGTGTAGGGGTGTGGAGCAGGTGCGGGGTCTCAATGTACAGATCACTGCTCCGCACACTTTCCTGAGCCCCTGGTGTAGGGGTGCGGAGCAGGTGCGGGGCCTCAATGAACAGAACACTGCACCGCACACTTTCCCGAGGCCCTGGTGTAGGGGTGCGGAGCAGGTGCGGGCCTCACTGTACAGATCACTGCTCCGCACTCATCTCTGTGCTCTGGTGTAGGGGTGCGGAGCAGGTGCAGGTCCGCATTGTACAGATCACTGCTCCGCACTCATCTCTGTGCTCTGGTGTAGGGGTGCGGAGCAGGTGCAGGTCCGCATTGTACAGATCACTGCTCCGCACTCATCTCTGTGCTCTGGTGTAGGGGTGCGGCTCCGGATTGTGTCATCTGCAGATGTTTTAAGCTACAAAACGTAGTAAATGAAGAGGACATCAGCGCCTCTACTGCAGGCAGCACTGCTATAAATGTGCTGGGCCAAAGAGCTTACAATCTAGGGAGAAGGGAGATTCTCAGTACACACAACAGGGCTGTGCTGGGTCCATGAGTGCAGGTTCCTGATGCATCTACCCCCTGGGATAGGGAGGCCCCTGTACAGTCATCGCAGACGCTTCCTCTCGGTGTACAGCTCTGGATGTGACTGGTGTAAAGGAACTGTGAATGCAACTCTGGATGTGACTGGTATAAAGGAACTGTGAATGCAGCTCTGGATGGGACTGGTGTAAAGCAACTGTGAATGCAGCTCTGGATGGGACTGGTGTAAAGGAATTGTGAATGCAGCTCTGGATGTGACTGGTGTAAAGGAATTGTGAATGCAGCTCTGGAAGTGACTGGTGTAAAGGAACTGTGAATGCAGCTCTGGATGTGACTGGCGTATACAGTGTGATAAAATGTGAATGCAGCTCTGGATGTGACTGGAGTATACAGTGTGATAAAATGTGAATGCAGCTCTGGATGTGACTGGTGTAAAGGAATTGTGAATGCAGCTCTGGATGTGACTGGTGTAAGTGAATTGTGAATGCAGCTCTGGATGTGACTGGTGTAAGTGAATTGTGAATGCAGCTCTGGACGTGACTGATGTAAAGGAACTGTGAATGCAGCTCTGGATGTGACTGATGCAAACAAATTGTGAATGCAGCTCTGGATGTGACTTGTGTAAAGGAATTGTGAATGCAGCTCAGGATGTGACTAGTGTAAAGGAACTGTGAATGCAGCTCTGGATGTGACTGATGCAAACGAATTGTGAATGCAGCTCTGGATGTGACTTGTGTAAAGGAATTGTGAATGCAGCTCTGGACGTGACTGGTGTAAAGGAATTGTGAATGCAGCTCTGGACGTGACTGGTGTAAAGGAACTGTGAATGCAGCTCTGGACGTGACTTGTGTAAAGGAACTATGAATACAGCTCTGGATGTGACTTGTATAAAGAGACGGTGAATGCAGCTCTGGATGCAACTGATGTAAAGTGATGGTGAAGGCAGCTCTGGACGTGACTGGTGTAAAGGAACTGTGAATGCAGCTCTGGATGTGACTTGTATAAAGGAACTGTGAATGCAGCTCTGGATGTGACTTGTATAAAGGAACTGTGAATGCAGCTCTGGATGTGACTTGTATAAAGAGACTTTGAATGCAGCTCTGGATGTGACTGGAGTAGACAGGATGTAGCTCATCATTATCAGAATCAGTGCAAGATAGAACAGCTCAGAATTAGATGCAGAATTAACCTCCATGTTCGGTAGCGAATGTGGGGGCGACTAATCGGGTCCAGGCAGTCGGTGGCTCCCGGCAGAGCGCCCCCCACTGACCTCTGTCCACACGTGGAGCCGGCTCCTGTTTCCCATTAAGCAGATGATGCACAGCCCCAGACATGGCGGCCGACACTGATTACCCCAGATGCTTCCTTGCGGCTTCTCTGTCCTTATTTGGCATCTTAATCGGACGGGATAAACACGCGGGGCTCCCTCAATTAGTGGAGGAGCGGGGAGAGGTGCGCAGCCCCCGCTCATGATACAGCAACCATGGAACAGACACCATGAACACAACCAGTACAACCATAGGAAGCTCGGCGCCCCCTCCCCACCCTCTGTGTGACTGAGAAAGGAGCCAAAACCTGACACCCGTCCAATGAATACAGCTCCAGGGCTCACCCTCCTCATCAGCAGCCGCCGAGCCCCAGGGGAACACAGTCCACAGCTTGGGTCAGTCCTCCTTCCTGTCATCCATATTGGTTGTCACAGGGCTTCTTCTGTGGTCACCTAGTTACCCAAAGACCTCTCTGGTCAATTTGCTTTCACATGAACTGATTCCTTTACACTAGTCACATCCAGAGCTGCATTCACAGTTCATTTACACCAGTCACATCCAGAGCTGCATTCACAGTTCCTTTACACCAGTCACGTCCAGAACTGCATTCACAATTCCTCTGCATCAGTCACATCCAGAGCTGCATTCACAATTCCTTTGCATCAGTCACATCCAGAGCTGCATTCACAATTCCTTTGCACCAGTCACATCCAGAGCTGCATTCACAGTTCCTTTACATCAGTCACGTCCAGAGCTGCATTCACAATTCCTTTGCATCAGTCACATCCAGAGCTGCAGTCACAGTTCCTTTACATCAGTCACGTCCAGAGCTGCATTCACAATTCCTTTGCATCAGTCGCATCCAGAGCTGCATTCATAGTACATTTACACCAGTCGCATCCAGAGCTGCATTCATAGTACATTTACACCAGTCACATCCAGAGCTGCATTCATAGTACATTTACACCAGCCACACCCAGAGCTGCATTCACAGTTCATTTACACCAGTCGCATCCAGAGCTGCATTCACAATTGCTTTACACCAGTCACATCCAGAGCTGCATTCACTATTCCTTTACAGCAGTCAGTGAACCTGGCTCTGTGGTGCACTATGGCTTAATGGTTACAGCACGCCACCCTCTGGCTGATGACGCTGCTCCTCAGTGAACTTGTCTCTATGTCTTAGGTTGCTTTCACACAGTGCGTTTTTGGTGCGTTATTTTGCACACAAAAAACGTTAAAAATTGCGATTTTACAGCGATTTTTGTGTAGCAATGTACAGCATTAATTGCTGGCCTTCCTGCACAAAAAACGCATTAAAAACGCACCAAAATCGCACTGTGTGAAAGCAACCTTATGCATACCCCGTGGCTTAATGGTTGCAGCACGTCACCCTCTGGATGATGAAGATATCAATCAGTGAACTTGGCCAAAAATTGCAGGAAGAAACCTTCTGGACTGAATTTTCACTGAATCAATCGGCAAAAATGTTAACGAGGAGAAGAATGTTCAGCGCTGGATCCTGACTGAGCCGCCGACTCTCCCAGAATAGATAACGAATTCTCTGCTCGTGTGTAAAGTGTCTGATGGAAGTGAATGGAGACAGCGGTCAGGGCCCGACACTCTGAATCATCAGATAGGGTTATGCAGCTATGCCCTGTGTCAGCGCCTGAGGCCTAAGGTGAAGGGATAGTCAGGGAGGTCACAGCCTGGGGTCCGGTACGGGAAGGTGGGCGATCACGTTTGGCCGGGGAGGGCAAAGCCTGGGGTCCTGTACGGGAAGGTGGGAGATCACGTTTGGCCGCAGAGGTCACAGCCTGGGGTCCTGTACAGGAAGGTGGGCGATCACGTTTGGCCGGGGAGGTCACAGCCTGGTGTCCTGTACGGGAAGGTGAGCGATCACGTTTGGCCGGGGAGGTCCCAGCCTGGGGTCCGGTGCGCGACGGTGGGCGATCGCGTTTGGCCGGGGAGGTCACAGCCTGGTGTCCTGTGCGGGAAGGTGGGCGATCACGTTTTGGCCGGGGAGGTCACAGCCTGGTGTCCTGTACGGGAAGGTGGGCGATCACGTTTGGCCGGGGAGGTCACAGCCTGGTTTTCCTGTGCGGGAAGGTGGGCGATCACGTTTGGCCGGGGAGGTCACAGTCTGGGGTCCTGTACGGGAAGGTGGGAGATCACGTTTGGCCGGGGAGGTCACAGCCTGGGGTCCTGTACGGGAAGGTGAGCGATCACGTTTGGCCGGGGAGGTCACAGCCTGGGGTCCGGTACGGGAAGGTGGGCGATCACGTTTGGCCGGTGAGGTCCCAGACTGTGGTCCTGTACGGGAAGGTAGGCGATCACGTTTGGCCGTGGAGGTCACAGCCTGGAGTCCTGTGCGGGAAGGTGGGCGATCACGTTTGGCCGGGGAGGTCACAGCCTGGTGTCCTGTGCGGGAAGGTGGGAGATCACGTTTGGCCGGGGAGGTCACAGTCTGGGGTCCGGTACGGGAAGGTGGGCGATCACGTTTGGCCGGGGAGGTCACAGCCTGGTGTCCTGTACGGGAAGGTGACGATCACGTTTGGCCGGGGAGGGCACAGTCTGGTGTCCTGTGCGGGAAGGTGGGAGATCACGTTTGGCCGGGGAGGTCACAGTCTGGGGTCCGGTACGGGAAGGTGGGCGATCACGTTTGGCCGGGGAGGTCACAGCCTGGTGTCCTGTACGGGAAGGTGAGCGATCACGTTTGGCCGGGGAGGGCACAGTCTGGTGTCCTGTGCGGGAAGGTGGGCGATCACGTTTGGCCGGGGAGGTCAGAGCCTGGGGTCCTGTGCGGGAAGGTGGGAGATCACGTTTGGCCGTGGAGGTCACAGCCTGGGGTCCTGTGCGGGAAGGTGGGCGATTACGTTTGGCCGTGGAGGTCACAGCCTGGGGTCCTGTACAGGAAGGTGGGCGATCACGTTTGGCCGCGGAGGTCACAGCCTGGGGTCCTGTGCGGGAAGGTGGGCGATCACGTTTGGCCGTGGAGGTCACAGCCTGGGGTCCTGTACGGGAAGGTGGGCGATCACGTTTGGCCGCAGAGGTCACAGCCTGGGGTCCTGTACTAGAAGGTGGGCGATCACGTTTGGCCGGGGAGGGCACAGTCTGGGGTCCTGTGCGGGAAGGTGGGCGATCACGTTTGGCCGCAGAGGTCACAGCCTGGGGTCCTGTACGGGAAGGTGGGAGATCACGTTTGGCTGCGGAGGTCACAGCCTGGGGTCCTGTACGGGAAGGTGGGAGATCACGTTTGGCCGCAGAGGTCACAGCCTGGGCTCCTGTTCGGGACGGTGGGCGATCTCGTTTGTCCGGGGTGGCCACCTGCTGGTGTCCTGTCCGGGAAGGTGGGAGATCACGTTTGGCCGGGGAGGTCACAGCCTGGGGTCCTGTACGGGAAGGTGGGAGATCACGTTTGGCCGGGGAGGTCACAGCCTGGGCTCCTGTGCGGAAAGGTGGGCGATCACGTTTGGCCGCAGAGGTCACAGCCTGGGGTTCTGTACGGGAAGGTGGGAGATCACGTTTGGCTGCGGAGGTCACAGCCTGGGGTCCTGTACGGGAAGGTGGGAGATCACGTTTGGCTGCAGAGGTCACAGCCTGGGGTCCTGTGCGGGAAGGTGGGCGATCACGTTTGGCCGGGGAGGTCACAGCCTGGGGTCCTGTACGGGAAGGTGGGCGATCACGTTTGGCCGCAGAGGTCACAGTCTGGGGTCCTATACGGGAAGGTGGGCGATCACGTTTGGCCGGGGGAGGGCAAAGCCTGGGGTCCTGTGCGGGGAAGGTGGGCGATCACGTTTGGCCGGGGAGGTCACAGCCTGGGGTCCTGTACGGGAAGGTGGGCGATCACGTTTGGCCGCAGAGGTCACAGCCTGGGCTCCTGTGCGGGAAGGTGGGCGATCACGTTTGGCCGCAGAGGTCACAGCCTGGGGTCCTGTACAGGAAGGTGGGCGATCACGTTTGGCCGGGGAGGTCACAGCCTGGGCTCCTGTGCGGGAAGGTGGGCGATCACGTTTGGCCGCAGAGGTCACAGCCTGGGGTCCTGTCCAGGAAGGTGGGAGATTACGTTTGGCCGGGGAGGGCACAGCCTGGAGTCCTGTGCGGGAAGGTGGGCGATTACGTTTGGCTGGGGAGGTCAGAGCCTGGGGTCCTGTGCGGGAAGGTGGGCGATCACGTTTGGCCGGGGAGGTCACAGCCTGGTGTCCTGTACGGGAAGGTGAGCGATCACGTTTGGCCGGGGAGGTCACAGCCTGGTGTCCTGTGCGGGAAGGTGGGAGATCACGTTTGGCCGGGGAGGTCACAGCCTGGGGTCCTGTGCGGGAAGGTGGGCGATCACGTTTGGCCTGGGAGGTCAGAGCCTGGGGTCCTGTGCGGGAAGGTGGGCGATTACGTTTGGCCGTGGAGGTCAGAGCCTGGGGTCCTGTACAGGAAGGTGGGCGATCACATTTGGCCGCAGAGGTCACAGCCTGGGGTCCTGTACGGGAAGGTGGGCGATCACGTTTGGCCGCGGAGGTCACAGCCTGGGGTCCTGTACGGGAAGGTGGGCGATCACGTTTGGCCGCGGAGGTCACAGCCTGGGGTCCTGTGCAGGAAGGTGGGAGATCACGTATGGCCACGGAGGTCACAGCCTGGGGTCCTATACGGGAAGGTGGGCGATCACGTTTGGCCGCGGAGGTCACAGGCTGGGCTCCTGTACAAGAAGGTGGGCGATCACTTTGGGCCGGGGAGGACACAGCCTGGGGTCCTGTACGGGAAGGTGGGAGATCAGGTATGGCCACGGAGGTCACAGTCTGGGGTCCTGTACGGGAAGGTGGGCGATCACGTTTGGCCGCAGAGGTCACAGTCTGGGGTCCGGTACGGGAAGGTGGGAGATCACGTTTGGCCGGGGAGGTCACAGCCTGGGCTCCTGTACAAGAAGGTGGGAGATCACTTTGGGCCGGGGAGGTCACAGCCTGGGATCCTGTACGGGAAGGTGGGAGATGATGTTTGGCTGGGGAGGTCACAGTTTGGTGTTCTGTACGGGAAGGTGGGCGATCACGTTTGGCCGGGGAGGTCACAGCCTGGGCTCCTGTGCGGGAAGGTGGGCGATCACGTTTGGCCGCAGAGGTCACAGCCTGGGGTCCTGTGTGGGAAGGTGGGCGATCACGTTTGGCCGCAGAGGTCACAGCCTGGGGTCCTATGTGGGAAGGTGGGCGATCACGTTTGGCCGCAGAGGTCACAGTCTGGGGTCTGTGCGGGAAGGTGGGCGATCACGTTTGGCCGCAGAGGTCACAGCCTGGGGTCCTGTGGGAAGGTGGGCGATCACGCCTGGCCGCCGAGGCCACAGCCTGGGGTCCTGTGTGGGAAGGTGGGCGATCACGTTTGGCCGCAGAGGTCACAGTCTGGGGTCCTGTGCGGGAAGGTGGGCGATCACGTTTGGCCGCAGAGGTCACAGCCTGGGGTCCTGTTCGGGAAGGTGGGCGATCACGTTTGGCCGCAGAGGTCACAGCCCGGGGTCCTGTGCGGGAAGGTGGGCGATTACGTTTGGCCGGGGAGGTCACAGCCTGGGGTCCTGTACGGGAAGGTGGGCGATCACGTTTGGCCGCGGAGGTCACAGCCTGGGGTCCTATACGGGAAGGTGGGCGATCACGTTTGGCCGGGGAGGTCACAGTCTGGGGTCCTGTACGGGAATGTGGGCAATCACGGGTGGCCGCGGAGGGCCCAGCCTGGGGTCCTATACGGGAAGGTGGGAGATCACGTTTGGCCGTGGAGGGCACAGCCTGGAGTCCTGTGCGGGAAGGTGGGCGAGCACGATTGGCCGGGGAGGTCACAGTCTGGGGTCCTGTACGGGAAGGTGGGCTATCCCGAGTGGCCGCGGAGGGGACAGCCGTGACTGCTGTGCGGGTAGGTGGGCGATCACGTTCCAAATATTAGAGCAGGCTTCCTTCTTAAAGGAGGCTATCACGGCATTCCGGTCATAACCCAACACAAGCAGCTGACCAACTCTTTTACTCAGCACTTGGGGGTGCTGTTTGCCATTTGAGAAATTGCTCTTGTGTGGAGAGAAGACTTTTGAAGTCTTTATTGCTGCAAAATGCATCTTCTTCCCAGGCCGGTCAAATGTAGATATAAGCCAATCACTTGATGACCAAGGTCGGGGAGATGTCATGCAATAAGCTTAAAATCTGCATATGACCTGTAGACGCTGCCTGGGACTCCTGCAAGCAAATTTCCACACAACAGCCAATGCAAGGACGGAGTTATAGGGTAAAATTTTAGGAACTTACTGCATACAGGTTATCTCCTGAGCTCCCCCTGGTGGTGGCGGCTATAGGAAGACACCATTTTATTATTTGAAGGGCTTGTTCAGATGATTTTTTTTTTTATTTAAAAATGGCCCCGAACTAACAAAATATTTTTAAAATTATTTCTATCCTATCATCCTGCACCTCAGTCATATACTTTCACTACAGTTCCTTTGGCTTTTATATATAAAAGTTTTATATATAAAACTCAAACTACGCCCCAAAAAGTACAACTTCTCTGCATAAAACAAGTTCTCAGACATCTGAGAGTCATTGAAAAAATAAAAAAAAGTTAGGTCTGTTGAAACAGACACAAAAACTAAAAAAACTTAGCTGCTCAATATGGGCTTTTCAGACCTGGTGCTTAAGGGGTTAAGTAGGAGAACTTAGCTACTTCATCCCACAATTATGTCACACTGAACTACACTTCCCAGCATTCCTTGTCTAAAGAATTTCCAGAACTTTCTACACCCCCAATTCTGATAAAAATTGGGCCACTATGTAAAATGTAAAAAAAAAAAAAGAGAAGAATAATCTGAAAATCTATTAGAACCATATTTTAGTCACAACAGAACACAGATCAGAAGATGAACCTTTATTTCATGTGAAAAAAATACTTAATTTAGAAATCGATGGCAAAAATGTTGATACGAGGGTAACAAAAGGCTGGAAGTGGTGCTAGTGAAAAACAGCTGGAAAGTCAATGTTAACTAAGTCACAAGACCATTTATATAAAAAGCATATTAGAGACGCAGAGTCTCTCAGAAGCAAAGATGGTCAGAGGTCACCAATCTGTGAAAACTGCATCTAAAAATCTGGAAGATTTTTTAGAAAAATGTTCTTCGATGTAAGATTGCAGAGACTTTATACATCCAGTACATACTTTCATCGAAAGAGTCCGAAAATTTGGAGAAAAAGGTGTGCACAAGGGAGGCAGTCAATATTGTATGCTTATCATCTACGGGCCCCTAAGGCTATGCTCACACGGCACAATTGCGGCGCGTACAGTACGGCCGCAATTCCGCCGGGTGATTTGGGAGTCGCGCTGATTAGCGGGGGGATGAAGGGGTTGCGGCAGCCCGCCGGCCCCTTTGACATGCATTACTTGCGGCGCGTATTCGCCGTAAGTAATTGACATGTTACTTATCTCTCCAGGCGTACAATATGATCGTATTGTACGATCGGGGAGAGGAGACGTGATCCATAGTTCTCTAGAACTATGGGTTACCGTGATTTCGGCGCGCATCTCGCTCTTATTAAAGTGCAAATATACCACAAAATGCGCACCGAAATTTGCCCGTGTGAACATACCCTAAGAGGCACTGCATTAAATACAGGCATGAATCGCTTATGCAATTCACCGCACAAACTCAGAAATACTTTCAGAAATCATTGTCTGTGAACAGTTTGTAGCGGAATTTACAAACGCAAGACAAATCTCTATCACGCGAAGAAACAGCCATATATCAACACAATCCGGAAACGCAGCTGTCTTCTCTGGGCCAAAGCTCATTTAAAATGGACTGAGGCAAAATGAAAAACTGTTCTGTGTTCAGATGAATAGAAATGTGAATTTCTTTATGGAAACTATGGACACCGTGTCCTGCTGACTGAAGAGGAAAGGGACCATTCAGCTTGTTATCAGCGCACGGTTCCTGCTTCTCTGGTGGTATAAGGGGCATGGGCAGCTAACACATCAGAGCTATTAATGCTTAGCAGTGTATAGAGATTTCAGTACAACGTCTGTGCCATCCAGACAACGTCTCTCTCAGGGAAGTGTTTGCATATTTCAGTAAGACAGTGTTAAACCCCATCCTGCATCCATCACCACCACATCTGTGTCCTATGTTCTGTTGGTGATAAAACATTTCCAGAACACTGTATTATTCTTTCCTTTACATTTTAGCATAGCACCCCAACTTTTCGGGAATTGGGGTTGTATATATGAGGGCGGACACCCTGGTCTGTTCGAGACATCCCTGATGATGGACATATAGACAAAGGTAAATAAAGACTGTTACCAAATACATTGCTTTTGTGATTTTGCTTCCTTTCAGAGCAAGCACAGTTATCTCCTGCTTGTGTACATAAGCTTCCCTGGGTTACCGACCAACTCTCTCTACTGTAGCAGTGGCCAGGATGTCACTCACTGCTGTGTCTTAACAGCAGCACAGGAGCTTGTTTGTGTTTCCTACTGACAAACATTAACCCTTTAGAGCGCTGTAGCCTTGTGCCCTGATATTAAAACCTCTTTATCAACAATGTCCCCCTAACAGGCTCAGTGATGAATAGAACAGCTGAAATGTCAGTCACTGCTGTAGAATCGTCCAAAGTCTTAACAGGAAGTGGGAGCCTCAAGCTGTAGAATCGTCCTCAGGCTGAAGAGGACGTGGATGTCTGAAGCTATAGAACCACCCACAGCCAGAACAGGAAATGGATGACTGAAGCTGTAGAACCGGCCACAGCCTGAACAGGACGTGGATGCCTGAAGCTGTAGAACTGCCCACAGCCTGAACAGGAAGTGGGAGCAAGATGCTGAAGAACCACAAACAGCTTGAACAGGAAGTGGGAGCCTCAAGGTGTGGATCCACCCACAGTCTGAACAGGAAGTGGGAGCCTCAATGTTTGGATCCACCCACAGTCTGAACAGGAAGTGGGAGCCTCAAGGTGTGGATCCACCCACCAACGTTCGGGGAAAACAGGAAGTGGGAGCCTCAAGGTGTGGATCCACCCACAGTCTGAACGGAAGTGGGTAGCCTCAAGGTGTGGATCCACCCACAGTCTGAACAGGAAGTGGGAGCCTCAAGGTGTGGATCCACCCACAGTCTGAACAGGAAGTGGGAGCCTCAATGTGTGGATCCGTCCATAGCCTGAACAGGAAGTGGGAGCCTGAAGCTGTAGAACTGCCCACAGCCTGAACCAGAAGTAGGACAACCTAGAAACCCTCCCCATGAAAGTGAATATGGCGGACAGTGCTTGATACATACAGTTTCTTCCTGTCCCAGATAAATGGAGCACAAACACCATAGTAAAGATCAATGCATGCAGGAAACACTGTACAGGCAAGAGAGGTCACAAAAGGCTAAAAAAGGAAAGAGGTAGATTACGAGGAACAGGGGACACCACGAGGAAGGGATAAACTCACTACAGGGGTCGCTGCTTTTTATGTTAAAGATCTTGCAAAAACCAGTCACTTTGCAATATGTGTCCATTAACAGTGTCCTACCTATTCCTAGATATCCCCTCTTGTATGGGCTGCATCAGCCCCTCAGGTCGCTATAGCTACAGACCTGTTTGATCTCTCCTGACAGGCTGCCAGCACTGGTCGCTATAGCTACAGATCTATTTGATCTCTCCTGACAGGCTGCCAGCACTGGTCGCTATAGCTACAGATCTATTTGATCTCTCCTGATAGGCTGCCAGCACTGGTCGCTATAGCTACAGATCTATTTGATCTCTCCTGACAGGCTGCCAGCACTGGTTTCTATAGCTACAGACCTGATCAGTCTCTCGTGATAGGCTGCCAGCACTGGTTGCTATAGCTACAGACCTGTTCGACCTCTCCTGATAGGCTGCCGGGGCTGGTTGCTATAGCTACAGACCTGTGCACTCCCTCCTGATAGGATCCCAGCACTGGTCACTATAGCTACAGACCTGTTTGATCTCTCCTGATAGGCTGCTAGCACTGGTTGCTATAGCTCCATGGACCCTGCGGTTGCTCTCCTGATAGCCGTCAATGGTTGCTATAGCTACCAGCCTGTTTGATCTACTGACAGCCCAGCAACTGTCGCTATAGGCTATAGACCTGTTGATCTCCGATTGCCAATGCTGGTTTCTATAGCTACAGACCTGGCTTCTACTGAGCCTAGGGGGAAGCCAGATAACATGCCCCGGGTTTTCAAAATTTAAAACTAAGAAAAAAAGATTTGAGGTAAAGGATGAATCATTTGTAGTGGGGACAACCCCTTTTAAATGAAAAAACGGTGAAAAAACGGGAAAAGTTTTGGGGAAGAAATTTGGGGAAATTTCACATAACAGAAATCAGGGGGGAAAATTGGGCTTTCTTTCCCCAAATATCCCAAAATGGACAGAGGAGACACCATGGTCCACCATGTCTGACCAACTATAAGTCACCTTCATCTTCTATTATTGCCCTTTATGGGAGGAATTTTGCGAGCCCGGGCACATCCCCGGGGAGAGGCTCTTCAGTGAAACAAAAAAGGGATGGATTTCAGACAAGTCCCTCCACCCCGGTGTCATGAGACAAAGCTCCAGACCTGCAGCTCTGTCCCAGGAATCCTGGATACAATCCCAGGGCCCAGCGCCGCATCCAGACCTCCATCTGCAGCAGCAGCAGGGGGCTTTTGGGTTTTGACCGGGGAAGTTTTATGAAATGCTCTTGGATGGGGGATTGTCCTGGGTCCCATATGTCTGTGGTGATCCCATCTTCTATATCAGATGACGGAGCGGCCGGTCGGGAGCGCACGGTGCCCCCAGTCCTCTACAGCCTAATTTATTGGGCTCTAATTGGATAAACAATGTTCGCAACAGGGGAAACGCTTTGGGACCGGGGGGGGACTAATTTCTCGGCGCCGCCGGGTGGGTGCACCCCGGGGCAATTTCCCCCTCTCATTTTCCCCCACAAGAAACCTTCCCGGGGCTCAGCACAAACACAGCTTAATTTAAAAAGGGGGAAAAAAAACTGTGCTTTAAATTTAAATTTTTTCCCCTTTTAAAACTAAATCTTCTTAAAAACCTGTCTCAAATTTTCCCCATCAGAGGGGAACACAAAAAATTTCCGAGGAGGAGGACTCCCATCGAAAACCCCCCATACATAATCAGGGGGGAGGGGACTCCCATCAGACACCACATATATAATACAGAGGAGGAGGAGGACTCCCATCAGACACCACATACATAATACAGAGGAGGAGGACTCCCATCAGACACCAAATTTTTTATAATACAAGGGGAGGCTCCCATCAGGAACCCCCATTTCCTAATACAGAGGGGGAGGGAAATCCCCTCAGAAACCACTTTCTTTTTAAAAGAGGAGGGGAGGAATCCCAAAGACCCCCACAACCCTAATACAGAAGGGGGGGGGGGGGGGAAAGGGCTCCCATCAGACACCACATACATAATACAGAGGAGGAGGACTCCCATCAGACACCACATACATAATACAGAGGAGGAGGACTCCCATCAGACACCACATACATAATACAGAGGAGGAGGAGGAATCCCCCAGCACCACATACTTTAAAAACAAGGAGGAGGGAAATCCCAAACAGACCCCCACATACCAAAATTTCGAAAGGGGGAGGAGGAAACCCCCAGGCACCACTTTCAAATTTCGAAAGGGGGAGGAATCCCATAAGGGCCCCACATACATAATACGAGGGAGGGGGAGGAATCTCATCAGGGCACCACATACATTTTACAAGGGGGAGGGCTCCCATCAGGGCACCAAAATTTCATAATCCGAGGAGGAGGGAAACCCATCAACACCACATTTCATAAACAGAAAGGGGGGGAATCCCTTTAGAAAACCCTTCCTGTCTCCCCCCCCCCGGGTGTACACCCCTGGTTTCCCTTTTTGCTTTGATACAATTTGTTGGCTATTCCTCCCATGATTATCAGTTTGGGTGGAAATTGTTTTTGGAAAATTTTCCCCTTCCCCCACTCCCCGGGCCAAAGGTTGCCCTGGTAAAGCTCCCCGCTGGCCCTGTTTCCCTGGTAAAGCTCCTCGCTTTTGGGACCGGTTTCCCCCGGTACGCTCCTCGCTTGGGGACCTTGCCCTGGGGAGTCCCGCCCCCGGCCCCCGGTTGGCCCCGGACGCTCCTTTGCTGGCCCAGTGCCCTTTGGGCGGTTTCCCCGTTTGGGCCCCGGGGCCCTGGTTTCGCCCCAAACGGGTTGCAAACCCGTGCCCTGGGTCGGCTCTTCGCTTTGGGCCCCCTCCCTGGTACGCTCCCCCGTGGCCCTGGCCCTGGTTCGCCTTCCTTTGCTGGCACCCGGGGGCCTGGTTTCTCCCTCGCTGGCAAACCGGGCCCTTTTGGGACGTCCTCGTGGCAACCCCGGGGCCTGGTACGCTCATCGCGGCAAACCCGGGGCCCCGGTACCTCCTCGCCCGGCACCGGTGCCCTGGTACGCTCCTCGCTGGCACCTGTGCCCTGGTACGCTCGCTTTTCCCGGGACCTTGGGGCCCGGTACGCTTTAAACGCTGGCAAACCGGTGCCCTGGTTTCCTCCTCGTCGGGACCGGTTTCCCTGGGGGGCGCTCCTTTGCTGGCACCGGTTCCCCTGGTACGCTCATCGCTGGCACCGGTGCCCTGGTAGCTCCCCGCTGGCAAACCCGTGCCCTGGTACGTCCCGCTGGCACCCGTGCCCGGTACCCCTCCTCGCTTTGGCCCCCGGGCCCGGGGACGCTCCTCGCTGGCAACCGGGGTTGGCCCCGGGGACCTCCTCGCTGGCAACCCGGGGTTTCCCTGGTACGCCATCGCTGGCACCTGTGCCCTGGTAAAGCCCCCCTCGCTGGGGTCAGGCCTCTCTCCCGGGATGGCGGGCCCCTGGGAGGTTTAAAACGGCCCCGTTTTTTTAGGAAGAGGGCAAGTCTCTACAAAAAAAAAAATATTGGGGGGGGCCCTGTTTTTGGGACCTCAATGGGCATCACCCCCGCTTTTTCCCAGAGCAGAGCGGTTTTTTGGGCCCTCCCATTTCGTAACCCCGGAGCACAGGAAAACCATATTGGGCCCAAAATATTTACATCCCCCAATTTCCAGGATGTCCCTTTAGTCTTTTTGATAAGTTTGGGGGTCCCCCCATATCTGGAGAATTTAAAAGGGGGGGCGGGGCTGCCCCCGGCACTTTTTACCCTGAACCCTGAGGGGATGGGGGGAAAAAAAAAACCACAGGTCACAAAATAGGGCTTACAGGGAAGGAGCTTAGTTTTTTGATACACAACCCTTGAAACCAAATCAGTTAAAAAACCGGGGCCCCCCTTTTCAAAGCTTTAAAAGCACCCAGGAGCACGGCCAAAAGATAAAGCTTCAGTAGCCCACTCCCAAAAAATTCCCCAATTTTTCATTTTTAAAAATAACAAGATTTTTAAAAAATTTTAAAAAATTAAAGAAAAAAATTCACCCCCCTGGGGCTCCCCCAATATATATATAATCATACAACTTCCCACAAACTAACAAAGGGAAACAAAAAAAAAAGACAATGGAAAAAAAAAATCTTATTTTGAGGGAAAAATTTCTTTTCCCTTTCCTTTTACCTGCTCAGACAAAAAGGGAATCTGACTTTTAGAGGAGATGGTTTAGCTTCACTGCGAGCTCAGATTACAGCTGCCCATAGTAAAATTTTGGGAGGGGGGGGGGGAGGGAGTGATACAAACATCAAGGGGCACACGAGATGGATCTGGCTCTATAATGATGTTTTCTCACCTCGTGCGGGACTACAGCACCTGCACCCTTACTGCTGAATAGTTTTTGACCCAAAAAATGTTCTAGAAAAATTTTTTAGTAGAACCTCTTGAATTTTTTTGAAAATTGAACTGAACTTTTTTTTGTTTTTTTTTGGGGTAAAATTCTAGTTGCCCCACGCCATTTTCAGTTTCTTTTTTAACGGGTTTTCTTTCACTTTTGGTTTCAGGGGCCAATCACCTTTTTTGCACTTTTTCCAACCAATCACCTTTTTTGCAATTTTGGCGCCATCCAATCACCTTTCTGCACTTTTGGCGCCATCCAATCACCTTTCTGCACTTTATCCAACCAAACAACTTTCTGCACTTTTGGTGGCCATCCAATCAACTTTCTGCACTTTTTGCTCCATCTAATCACCTTTCTGCACTTTTGGCGCAATCACAATCACCTTTCTGCACTTTTGGCTCCAACCAATCACCTTTCTGCACTTTTGGCGCCATCCAATCACCTTTCTGCACTTTTGGCTCCATCCAATCACCTTTCTGCACTTTTAGTGCCCATCCAATCACTGGAGAGCAGAGAAATGTCAAAAACGTCATTGCTACGGTGTAGGGCTCTCATTGGCTGCTCAAATCACATGACCATGTTATATATATTTCACTGTATTGCCTTGTGAACGCCATTTTCAGCTCACTCCCTGTACTGTACAGACTGCTCTTAGTTAGATAACGTTTTCCTCTCCATAGACAGAAATAGTTAGGGAGTTTGGTATTGCTGGTGGCATCTTTCCCACACCCAGAAGCTGTTATTTGGTGAAATTTGCAGGATCACATAACGCCTAACTATAATATAAATGTATATA
Organism: Phyllomedusa bahiana; assembly: GCA_025379985.1. Classification (NCBI taxonomy): domain Eukaryota; kingdom Metazoa; phylum Chordata; class Amphibia; order Anura; family Hylidae; genus Phyllomedusa; species Phyllomedusa bahiana. Next base: position 32,493 of record JAODAL010024473.1, on the reverse strand, counting down.
TATTTATACAGAGGGCTTGTATGTGCTAAATCATACTCAGTGCCCAAAGTTCAGTTTTTCCAGTTTTGGGGGTTCAGTAATTGTATAACACACCGTCTCCAAGTCTCCTATGTGTCATAGGGGCTTTTGGGCCCCCTCAGGATGCAGGGCCCCATAGCAGCTGCTACCGCTGCACCTCCTATAGCTACGCCCCTGCTTGCAAGCTGTCCTCATCTTTTCAGTTCGCCGTTGAAAGGAATGAAGTATTTTAGCCTCTCAGTTCTTTTCTGTCACTCTTAGAGCCAAATATTCTTCACTAACCCGTTCCACGGATCCAGTTTACTATTATGGATGTTGATTCCAGCCTCTCCACACCTGTATAGGTATAAAAATTATCCAGAACATCTTCTCCCATTGACTTTAATGGGGTTCGAGTTCTAGTTTGAATAGAACTTCGAACCGAACTCACAAAAGTTTGAGGTCCTAATCGAACTAGAACTTTTTACTGCTCGCTCATCTCTACTGCAGAATTATGTCCTCCATGCTAATGCTTTGCGTGTGTCTCCTGCAATCACTTTCACTTCTTCCTCCTCCCCTCCCCATAGACTTCTATGGGCAGCTATAACCTGAGCCTCTCAGTGAAGCTTAAGTTCCAGGAAAAAGATCCGCTTGTGATTTTTCAAAACATGTAACAACTGTAATGTCATACGAAACGAATACCACTATAATTTATTGCACACGTTTATAGTTTAAGGAAATGCTCATTTCAGTTAAAGGTCAGAGAAAATACAGATAATGGGGCACATTCACCAATACCTGCACAGTGTAAAAATCTGCCAGATTTATCCCCATGCCTTATGCTGTATGATAAATCTGGGGTATGGTTAGATACTAACTTTACACCATCTATTAGTTGGCTTAATTTCTGCCAACAATGGTGACAAAATTTTGCACATTTTAGGTGCATGTTAAGCCTCATCCATGAACCCACGGCCCTTTTGTCACAGAACTATCTAAAACATAATGAATCTGTTGTAAAGTATGTACACCCGTATTGTTGCGTCATGGTAAATGTGCCCCAATAGGTTGATTTCTTTAACTCAAACTCACGGACCCCCAAATGGTCTGAGGAGCACTGGTTAAGAACCCAAGGTCTAAAAAGGAGTAACCAAGCTTCCCCCAGACCTAATTGATTCTACATTGTCCTACAGGGTTACACAAAATACATCCCCATCCATAAGCATCAGGCCAATTAGATAATCGGGTGACATCTAGGGTGAGAACAAGGGTTTCCCGGTTGTAGTCCCCATCCCCGGCCGCACCCAGTGTACTCACTGATTCGCTGCCTCACATTATTCACTTCTTCTCCCAGAGCTTTGGCTTCAGTAAATCTACAAAAAGATTAGAAACATGTAAAGTCAGGATCATGGTGACCGGCGGCTACCCCCCGGCTCCAAAAGTAAAAATGAAACTGATTTCCTGATTTTAACTGACCCTGCTGGCTGAGAATACACTGACCCTGCTGGTCGGGAATACACTGACCCTGCTGGTCGGGAATACACTGACCCTGCTGGTCGAGAAGACGCTGACCCTGCTGGTCGAGAAGACGCTGACCCTGCTGGGCAAAAACGCTGACCCTGCTGGTCGGGAATACGCTGACCCTGCTGGCCGAGAAGACGCTGACCCTGCTGGTCGGGAATACACTGACCCTGCTGGCCGAGAATACACTGACCCTGCTGGGCGAGAATACACTGACCCTGCTGGGCCGAGAAACCTGACCCTGCTGGGAATAACGCGACCCCGTCGAAAACGCTGACCCTGCTGGCCGAGAATACGCCGACCCTGCTGATCGGGAATACACCGACCCTGCTGATCGGGAATACACCGACCCTGCTGATCGGGAATACACCGACCCTGCTGATCGGGAATACACCGACCCTGCTGATCGGGAATACACCGACCCTGCTGATCGGGAATACACCGACCCTGCTGATCGAGAATACACCGACCCTGCTGATCGGGAATACACCGACCCTGGGTGGTCGAGAAAACCTGACCCGCTGATCGAGAAACACCGCCCTTGGGCAAAAAACGCCGACCCGCGGTCAAGAAGACCCCGCCCGCGGTCGGAATACACGACCCGCTGGCCAGAAACCTTAAGATTGGTAAGGGAAAACTGAATCTGTAAGAGGGGACAGGGGGGTTTCAGGGGGCCAGAGAAGGAGAGAGCAGTCAGGGGACAGAAGAGTCTAAAGTTCAGAGAAGGAAATATCTGGAAAAGGGGAAAAGGGGGGGGTCTCGAGGAGTCCAAAAAGGGACAGAGGATCCGGAAGGGAAAAAGGTCCCAGAGAAGCTAAAAGGGACAATGACCCTTTGTCCCCCTCCAGACTCCTCTGTTCTCCTCTAAGACTCATCTGTCCTTCTCTAGACTTCTCTGGGACTCCTTTGTACCCTTCCGGACTCCTCTGCCCTTCTCTGGACTCCTCTGAGACCCCTCTGTCCCCTTCCAGACTACTTTACCTTTCTCTGAACTTTAGACTCTCGGCCCCGATGCCTCCTCTTCAGGACTCCTCTGAAACCCCTCTGTCCCTGTCTTACAGAGCTTCAGTCTTTCCTTCACCAATCTTAAGTGTATTCTCGGCCAGCAGGGTCAGTGTATTCCCGACCAGCAGGGTCAGCGTCTTCTTGACCAGCAGGGTCGGCGTATTCTCGATCAGCAGGGTCAGCGTATTCCCGGCCAGCAGGGTCAACGTATTCTCGAGGGTACTCAGAGGAGTCCAGAGAAGGACAGTGGAGTCCCAGAAGAGTCCAGAGAAGGACAGATGAGTCTTAGAGGAGAACAGAGGAGTCTGGAGTGGGACAGAGGGTACTCAGAGGAGTCCAGAGAAGGACAGTGGAGTCCCAGAAGAGTCCAGAGAAGGACAGAGGAGCACGGAGAGGGACACAAGGGTCTCGAAGGAGTCCACCACGGGTCAAAGGCTCTGAAAGGGGACAGAGAGGTTTTCTGTTCAGAGAAGGACAACGTAGTCCAGAAGGGGACAGGAGTCCCAGAGGAGTCCAGAGAAGGACAGAGGAGTCTGGAAGGAGACAGAGGAGTCCTAGAAGAGTCCAGAGAAGGACAGAGGAGTCTGGAAGGAGAAAGGAGTCCTAGAAGAGTCCAGGGAAGGACAGAGGAGTCTGGAAGGAGACAGAGGAGTCCTAGAAGAGTCCAGAGAAGGACAGATGAGTGTAAAAAGGGACAAAGGGGTCTCAAAGGAGTCCACAGTGGGTCAAAGGATCTGAAAAGGGACAGAGGGGTTTCATTTTAAGAGAAGGACAAAGTAGTCTGGAAGGGGACAGAGCGGTATCAGAGGAGAACAGAGGAGTCCGGAAGGAAACATAGTGGTGTCAGAGGAGTCCAGAGAAGGACAGAGGAGTCTGGAAAGGGACTGAGGAACCTCAAAGAAGTCCAGAGGAGGACAGAGGAGTCTGAAGGGGACGGAGGGGTCTCGGAGGAGTTTCCCTTTATGTAGTGGTGTTACATACATCTATATATAGATCTGCCATACACAGAACCAGCTGATGCTTTACCCTGCAAAGAGCAGATTACGCCGGCAGTGATGAACTAGCTGAGGATTATGGGAAAAGCCCTGAGCGGAGGCCAAGCAGCGCTGGACAAAGCGGCAGCGCCTTCTCCACATTCCTCCGATCCGCCCTGAACGTCCTGTATTAAACGTGATCCCATAATTGCGGCGAGTACTTTTGCAGGGTTACATCATAGCGGTTTTCAGCCGCCCGACATCTGCTAAGTTAATAAACAACCATTTTTCCGATGTTCCCCAGAAAACGTTACACACAGCGCAGGTCGCTCCACGTCCTAAGGTTCAGCCGCCACTGACCAGCACTGCCCTACATGCACCCGTCTCCTCTATCCCCCGCTCTATACAGCCGCTCTCGCTCTGGACGACCCAACACATACAATTCACATCAGCAACTTTTCTATAGACTTTGTGCTTCAACAAAACCTCTGCTTTGTGTCAGTGAATGGAAACATTAAAGGGGTTGTCTCATCTCTCTGTTTCATAGAGCAAAGCAGCATTATCCCATTCCTGCATCCCGTCACTTCCTGCTCAAGCAGTCTGTAATTAGCATATGAGCTCCATGTATTCAGACCTCTGCTAATTAGAAAAACAATCTCCTGCTCTGAGGTCCAAAGAAGCTTCTGAGCTAAAGTAAACAGTAGTAATTAGTGTCTTTTGTCTGAAAGATCAGATAACACACAAGCTTTCTGGCTGCCAGCAGCTCTGTGCCAGGACCTGTGTGATGACATCACTCCCTGCTATCAGATAAGATAAACAGCAGAGGTAGAACATGCAGAGCAGGTAGGTAACTAGAGAAACCAGAAAGCCCTCAGATGGTGATAAAGTCATTTGTAGCTCCTCAACAAAAAAAAAATGAACAATGCAATATATTTGGAAAATTTTCGTTTCATTTAGTGTGTCCTCCTAACCATAGTTTGAAAAAGCGAATCTTTGTAGATGGGACCAAACCCCTTAAGAGTTTCTACTTTCACACCTGATGTTAGTATCAGCGTCTGTTTTCCAGGTGATCCAGGAATATGGCGCACACCATAAACATCCATACAATACCCTAGAAAAGAGCTTGTGTTTCCATTACTAACCACTAGGCCACCATGCTCTGCATCCATCGATTAGCCACTGGGCCACCCACTGTGCTAACTAATGATCCACCGTGCTGTGCCATGCTAGCCACTGAGCCACCGTGCTATTCAGTGCTAACCACTGATCAACTGTGCATCACCGTGCTAACCATTGAGCCACTGTGGAATACTATGCTAACCACTGAGCCACCGTGCTGGACTGGGCTAACCACTGAGCCACTGTGCTACGACATGCTAACCACTAAGCCACCATGCTGTGATGTGCTAACCACTAAGCCACCATGCTGTGATGTGCTAACTACTGAGCCACCATGCTGTGATGTGCTAACCACTGAGCCACCATGCTGTGATATGTTAACCACTGAGCCACTAGTGTCGGGGTACTGGCTCGCTAACGTGGAGTTAGACATCGATCCCGTGTCGGATTCCACGTTAACATTCTTGTGGAAACCGACCCCTATTCATCCGCCTGGTAATTCACGCGCTGAACTCCCCATTGAAATTCAGTGAATCAGCGTCCGAATCAGAGACGAATGGGGACTCTGTAAAGTAAAAGTCCTCATCAGAAATCCGAGATATCACCTAGGATCACACGTTGGATTTTTTTCCAATAAAAGCCTGAAGTGTAAACATTGCCTGAGAGTAGAGACCCACTAATTATACAGTCTGATCAAATTGTGCACTAAAAACCTTGGGCCTTATGTAAGAAAACTGTCTGGCAGTAAGACTGTCAGACCCCACAGCAACCAGTCAGTGCCCATAGCAATCAATCAGAGATCATAGCAACCAATTAGAGCCCATAGCAACCAATTCATTTCTAAGAGGGTAAACAGCGCTGTAACCTCCGGGTGTTAGCTGCAATTAGCCGCTAACACCTGGCCTAAATCGGTAAGGGGTTAATGTGCACTCTGCGCGCCCCCCCCCCCCCCCCATCCAGAAAGAAAAAAGAAACAGAAATGCAGATATTTTTGCAAATTTATTGAACAAGAAAAACTGAAATATCCCATGGTCATAAGTGTTCGGCCCCTCTGCTGTGGTCATAAGTGTTCGGCCCCTCTGCTGTGGTCATAAGTGTTCGGCCCCTTTGCTCAGTATTGAGTAGAAACAGGGCCGGGACGACGGGTAGGCAGAGGTAGGCGATCACCTAGGGCACCTACCTCTGCCTGTCCCTAAGGGGCGCAGTCAGCGGCCCCGAACCTCCCGGGCTCCAGCCGCTCCCATGGGCCTGGAGCGCCGTCGGCCTCTTTAGCTGTATGTGCGTCCGCTGGACGCACATACAACTGAGGGCTTCTGTGGAGCAGGGAGCGAGCGCTCCCTGCTCCGCAGACAGTGGCGGACCCGCTCACCGGAGGATTGTTGGATCCTCCGCTAGGCCACGGGTCCGACACAGCGGGGCCGCCGGGTCCTCACAGCGCTGAGGACCCGCCGTGGCCCCGTGCTGCTCAGCTGGGCAGCGTCGCGATAAAGTGATGTCATCGCGACGCTGCCTCTCCTCGGGTGCACAGTTGTCATAGGCCGTGCGCCCGAGGAGCTGCCGGAGGAGCGGCGGCTGGTAAAGAAGAGGACAGAAGAGGAGCGCGCGCCCGGGAAGCAGCTAAGGTGTTATTATTTTTACCTGCCTGAGCGCCCCTATATACCTGCCTGAGAGTGCCCCTATATGCCTGAGAGTGCCCCTATATGCCTGAGAGTGGCCCTATATGCCTGAGAGTGGCCCTATATGCCTGAGAGTGGCCCTATATGCCTGAGAGTGGCCCTATATGCCTGAGGGTGCCCCTATATGCCTGAGAGTGTCCCTATATGCCTGAGAGTGTCCCTATATGCCTGAGAGTGCCCCTATATGCCTGAGAGTGCCCCTATATGCCTGAGAGTGCCCCTATATGCGTGCCTGAGAGTGCCCCTAGCTGTATACCTGCCTGAGAGTGCCCCTATATATACCTGCATGTGTGCCCCTATATATACCTGCCTGTGTGCCACTATATTTATATACCTGCCTGAGTGCCCCTATATACCTGCCTGAGTGCCCCTATATTTATATACCTACCTGTCTAAGGGGACAATATACATATACATGCCTGACTGAGAGGGCATATCTATATACCTGTCTGACTGAGGGGACTTATATACCTATAAGTAAGTGGTTGCTGGAAATGTGAGGATTCTAAGATATTTGTGTCCAAATCTGCAGGGACGAGAGTATTGGTCGGGAGCAATCAGCATGAAGGTGTGAACCGGATGGAGAAAAAAAGTGAAAGTGAACGACGCTGATCAGAAAAGACGTCTCCGGTGAGTCACTAAATGTAACAGCAGGGTAATCACTTATATGTCTGCAGAGCGTCTACATACAACTAGTATCTACCACTATATGGTCACTGTATGGCGGTGGTAAATGTAATCAGAGCCTGTGTACAGCTGATAGTCACATGTGGGGGTCGCGTTCGGTCAGGTTCTGGCAGGATTATTTGATCCTTAAGTAGTAATAGTTTGGGGTCTTGGTTTTGTAGGAGGGTTTTTAGTAACAATCATTCGTCTGGTAGATTTGCTCTATGTAACGGGGGATTATTTAGTGACTGTTATTAAGGGGTATTACACAGTCATACGGAGGGGAGCGATTTTGAAAATGCAAATTTGTCAGGGCTGATTTTCATTGTGCAGTGACTGCTGAAGGATGAGAAGGAGCTATGTGTAATATGCAGAAAGTGAGTGACAGGACCTGGCTCAGGGGTGAGAGGAATTAGCGTGTGGGGAGGGGGGGGGGGGGGGGTGCAATTTTTTGGGAGCGAGGGGAAGGGGGGGTGCCATTGGCTGTACTCGCCTAGGGCACCAAAATGCCTTGTCCCGGCCCTGAGTTGAAGCCCCTTTTGAGCTAGTACAGCCATGAGTCTTCTTGGGAATGATGCACACCTGAATTTGGGGATCCTCTGCCTTCTTCCTTGCAGATCCTCTCCAGTTCCCTCAGGTTGGATGGTGAATGTTGGTGGACGCCATTTTCAGGTCTCTCCAGAGATGCTCCCTTGGGTTGAGGTCAGGGCTCTGGCTGGGCTGGTCAGGAATGGGCACAGAGTTGTTCTGAAGCCGCTGCTTTGTTATTTTAGCTGTGGGCTTAGGGTCATTGTCTTATTGGAAGAAGAACTTTCGGCCCAGTCTGAGGTCCAGAGCGTCTGGAAGAGGTTTTCATCCAGGATATCTCTGAACTGAGCCGCATTCATCTTTCCTTCAACCAGTCGTCCTGTCCCCATAGACTGATGCTGCCCCCACCATGTGTCCTTGCCCCCATAGCCTGATGCTGCTCCTGCCATGTGTCACTGTTGGGATTGTATGGGGCAGGTGATGAGCAGGGCCTGGTTTTCTCCACCGCTTACGATTAACACCAAAAGTCCAATCTTGGTCTCCTCAGAGCAGAGAATCTTATTCCTCATAGTCTGGGAGCCCCTTATGTGCAAACTGTGCGGCTTTCCTATGTCTTGCACTGAGGAGAGGCTTCTGTCTGCGGCTTTCCTATGTCATGCACTGAGGAGAGGCTTCCGTCTGTGGCTTTCCTATGTCTTGCACTGAGGAGCGACTTCCATCTGCGGCTTTTATATGTCTTGCACTGAGGAGAGGCTTCCGTCTGCGGCTTTCCTATGTCTGCACTGAGAGAGGCTTCCGTCTGCGGCTTCCTATGTCTTGCACTCAGGAGAGGCTTCCGTCTGCAGCTTTCCTATGTCTTGCACTGAGAAGAGGCTTCTGTCTGCGGCTTTCATATGTCTTGCACTGAGGAGAGGCTTCCATTTGCAGCTTTCCTATGTATTGCACTGAGGAGAGGCTTCTGTCTGCGGCTTTCCTATGTCCTGCACTGAGGAGAGGCTTCCGTCTGCGGCTTTCCTATGTCCTGCATGAGAAGGCTTCGTTCGCTTTCCTATGTTTGCACTGAGGAGAGGCTTCCGTCTGCGGCTTTCCTATGTCTTGCACTGAGGAGAGGCTTCCATCTGCAGCTTCAGTATGTCTATTACTGAGGAGAGGCTTCCATCTGCGGCTTTCTATGTCTTGCATGAGGAGAGGCTTCCGTTGCGGCTTTCCTATGTCTTGCACTGAGGAGAGGCTTCCGTCTGCGGCTTTCCTATGTCTTGCACTGAGGAGAGGTTTCTGTCTGCGGCTTTCCTATGTCTGCCTGAGGAGAGGTTTTCCGTCTGCGGCTTTTTTTATGTCTTGCACTGAGGAGAGGCTTCCCTTTGCAGCTTTCCTATGTCTTGCACTGAGGAGAACTCCGTCTGCGGCTTTCCTATGTTTGCACTGAGGAGAGGCTTCCGTCTGCGGCTTTCTATGTCTTGTACTGAGGAGAGGCTTCCGTCTGCAGCTTTCCAATGTCTTGCACTGAGGAGAGGCTTCTGTCTGCGGCTTTCATATGTCTTGCGCTGAGGAGCATCTTCCGTCTGCGGCTTTCCTATGTCTTGCACTTAGGAGAGGCTTCCCTTTGCGGCTTTCCTATGTCTTGCACTGAGGAGCAACTTCCATCTGCGGCTTTCATATGTCTTGCACTGAGGAGAGGCTTCCGTCTGCGGCTTTCCTATGTCTTGCACTGAGAGGGCTCCCGTCTGGGCTTTCCTATGTCTTGCACGAGGAGAGGCTTCGTCTGCGCTTTCTATGTCTTGCACTGAGGAGAGGTTTCCCGTCTGCGGCTTTCCTATGTCTTGCACTGGGAGAGGCTTCTCTGCGGCTTTACTATGTCTTGCACTGAGGAGAGGCTTCCGTCTGCGGCTTTCCTATGTCTTGCACTGAGGAGAGGCTTCCGTCTTCAGCTTTCCTATGTCTTGCACTGAGGAGAGGCTTCCGTCTGCGGCTTTTCCTATGTCTTGCATGAGGAGAGGCTTCCGTCTGCGGCTTTCCTATGTCTTGCACTGAGGAGAGGCTTCCGTCTGCGGCTTTCCTATGTCTTGCACTTGAGGAGAGGCTTCCGTCTGCGGCTTTCCTATGTCTTGCACTGAGGAGAGGCTTCCTGTCTGCGGCTTTCCTATGTCTTGCACTGAGGAGAGGCTTCGACTTGCGCTTTCCTATGTCTTGCACTGAGGAGAGGCTTCCGTCTGCGGCTTTCCTATGTCTTGCAACTGAGGAGAGGCTTCCATCTGCGGCTTTCCTATGTCCTGCACTGAGGAGAGGCTTCCGTCTGCGGCTTTCCTATGTCTTGCATGAGGAGAGGCTACTGTCTGCAGCTTTCCTATGTCTTGCACTGAGGAGAGGCTTCCGTCTGCGGCTTTCCTATGTCTTGCACTGAGGAGAGGCTTCCGTCTGCGGCTTTCCTATGTCTTGCACTGAGGAGAGGCTTCTGTCTGCGGCTTTCCTATGTCTTGCACTGAGGAGAGGCTTCCGTCGGCCGCACTTGCCTAAGCTGCGACTGTGGAGGCTTCTGTTGGCTGGCTTTTTTGCCCTTGCCTGAGGAAAGGACTTTCCCTTTGGGTTTTCCCTTGTCTTCATGAGGAGAGGCTTCCGTCTGCGGCTTTCCCTAGTCTTCCTGAGGAGGGCTTCCGTTGAGCTTTCCTATGTCTTGCATAGGGAGGTTCCTTTCTGCGGCTTTCCTATGTTTGCACTTGGGGAGAGGTTTCCGTTGCGGTTTCCCCTTTTGTCTTGCACTGAGGGGGCTTCCTTTTGGGTTTTCCCCTAGTCTTGCACGGGAGAGGCTTTCCGCGCCTTCCAAAAAACCCCCGGATGGGAGGGCTTTGTCGGGCTTTTGCCCTTTCTCCCATCTCTCTCCTGCATCTCTGGAGCTCGGCCACAGTGAACTTGGGGTTCTTCTTCACCTCTCTCACCAAGGCTCTTTTCCCACGATTGCTTAGCTTGGCTGGACGGCTGGGTCGGGGAAGAGTTGTGGTCGTCCCAAACTTCTTCCATTTTAGGATTATAGAGGCCACTGAGCTCTTAGGAACCTTGAGGGCTGCAGAAATTCGTTTGTAGCCTTGGCCAGATCTGGGCCTTGCCACAATGTTTTTTTTTTTCCCCCAGACAGTGTAGAGATCAAACTACACAAGAGTTCGTTCTCTCTCTCTCTCGTTCTCTCTCTCTCTCGTTCTCTCTCTCTCTCGTTCTCTCTCTCTCTCTCGTTCTCTCTCTCTCTCTCGTTCTCTCTCTCTCTCGTTCTCTCTCTCTCTCTCTCGTTCTCTCTCTCGTTCTCTCTCTCTCTCTCTCGTTCTCTCTCTCGTTCTCTCTCTCGTTCTCTCTCTCTCTCTCTCTCTCTCTGCCACGATCTCTCTCTCTCTCTCTCTGCCACGATCTCTCTCTCTCTGCCACGATCTCTCTCTCTCTGCCACGATCTCTCTCTCTCGCCACGATCTCTCTCTCTCTCTCGTTCTCTCTCTCTCTCTCTCGTTCTCTCTCTCTCTCTCTTTCGTTCTCTCTCTCTCTTTCGTTCTCTCTCTCTCTCTCTTTCGTTCTCTCTCTCTCTCTTTCGTTCTCTCTCTCTCTCTCTCTTTCGTTCTCTCTCTCTCTCTTTCGTTCTCTCTCTCTCTTTCGTTCTCTCTCTCTCTCTCTCTTTCGTTCTCTCTCTCTCTCTCTCTTTCGTTCTCTCTCTCTCTCTCTTTCGTTCTCTCTCTCTCTCTCTTTCGTTCTCTCTCTCTCTCTCTTTCGTTCTCTCTCTCTCTCTTTCGTTCTCTCTCTCTCTCTTTCGTTCTCTCTCTCTCTCTCTTTCGTTCTCTCTCTCTCTTTCGTTCTCTCTCTCTCTTTCGTTCTCTCTCTCTCTCTCGTTCTCTCTCTCTCTCTCGTTCTCTCTCTCTCTCGTTCTCTCTCTCTCTCGTTCTCTCTCTCTCTCGTTCTCTCTCTCTCGTTCTCTCTCTCTCTCTCTCTCGTTCTCTCTCTCTCTCGTTCTCTCTCTCTCTCGTTCTCTCTCTCTCTCGTTCTCTCTCTCTCTCTCTCTCTCTCTCTCTCTCGTTCTCTCTCTCTCGTTCTCTCTCTCTCGTTCTCTCTCTCTCGTTCTCTCTCTCTCGTTCTCTCTCTCTCGTTCTCTCTCTCTCTCTCTCTCTCTCTCTCTCTCTCCTTCCTCTTGATTGACTTCAATGTTAAATATTCCGCCCTTTTCACAGTGAAATAAGGCAGAAGACTGAACATGTTCAATGTTTTTCTGTTTTGGAATCCGACCTCAAGAAAACCAAAGCTTTGTAGACTACAGCTCGGATTTTCTATTGAGGCCTATGGCGACGGCTTTACAGTTGGATAGTGACTGTTCACAAATCCGAAATCCGTGTCTAAATCCGACTGAAAACCCTGCCGCGTGGACCTATCCTCACAGCCAAAAGATAGATTGGAGACACAGAGAAAACCCAACATACACTAGAAAAAGCCAGATTACTTGGCTCTACAATGGCTTCAGAAATCTGCCCTGAAGCGTCTTCAGGCTCATGTGCTGCTCTCACAGATGCAGGGCTCGTTACTATGGGTCAGAGGCCTGTCTTCTAACGAGCCATGAACCTAAGGCTATGTTCACACGGCCATCTGCGGGACGTAATTCGGTCCGTAATTACGCGCCGGAGTGCGCCAATTACGGGCTGAATCCGTCCTAGTAACTATGGTAATCCACAGTTCTCATAGACAACTATAGATTACGTCTCCTCTCCCTGCTCGGTGAATACGCCGCGGGGGGAGATAATTGACATGTCATTTTCTAGCGGCGTATACGTGCCGCTAGCAATGATTGTCTATGGGCCGGCGAGGTGCCGGCCCCCCGATCCCTCCCCCGCCCCGCCCCCGGCCACACGGCGTAATTGCGGGGCGTAATTACGTTCGGTGCCTTTGAGTCTGGCATAACCTTTTGAACCTTGGGGTCTGAGAGCCCATGTGTTTCAGCCGGAGTCAGGTGCGAATGAATTTAAATGAGGATTCTTTGTTGTGCTGGCCTCCCCTGCTGGGGTGGTTTCCTGTGGAAGGGCATTTGCAATGCATCGGAGTTGGGGCTAATTAATTGAGGCTTCCTGGTGGAGCTGGGGTGATTTCTGCAATCTGAGTGACTTGAGTTATATACATTTTTGTGTCAATTTTCCTCACAGCTGGAAAGAGTGAATGTAGCCAGATCATTCTCTGTTCAGGACACTCCCATTACAGGGGAGTGTTCCTGAGCTGAGCCTAGCTTCAAAGTACACCCACTGAGTGTGATGTAATGTTCACTGAGGCCATGTCATCAATGAATGCCAGGTGCTTTGCAGGAGATATGGGCATGGGGTGGGCCCTTTGCCTGGTTTTGCACAGCAGGACAGGCAAATAATTTTTAATAAGTATGAATTACAAAGTTTCATACAATACAGTTGTGAGCCCTACAAATACAAAGAAAGTCGCTGAGAACCCCTTTAAAGACCATACAGACCTGTTGCTCCATGTTGCTGACAAAGGAGGTGCAGTTGGAATTCTTAATGCGGGACTGTACAAAACGCTTACAATAAAAATGCTGACAGATGCTAATACTTATTGCTCCCTCACTAGAGACCCCATTGTGGAATTTAAAGTCATTCTTAAAAGATTATTGGACTATGGGGTGTACTTAGGTGTTGTCACCCAAAATGTGGCTGAGAGAATATTTGTAGACCGTCCTGTCACCCCAATCTACCATTTCCTCCCCAAAGTACATAAGGGAGGTTTTCTTCCTCTTCTCCATCCTATTGTCTCCAGAATACAATGAGAAACTGGAGGAATGGGTAGATTACCAGCTCCAGCCTCTAGGTCAGGGGTCTGCAACGTCGGCTCTCCAGTTGTTGGGAAACTACAACTCCCATCATGAATTGACATAATCTATATCAGTGGGCATGATGGGAGATGTAGTTTCCCAATAGCTGGAGAGCCGACGTTGCAGACCCATGCTCTAGGTATACCTGTACCTGGTTACATTAAAAAAACAAGATTGGCATGATGGAACGGTGGACTCGGACGTAGGGCACGAGTTGGTTATCATGCGATATCTGCAATCTCTACCTCAGTATACCACATGCACAGGCACTTGTAGCACTACAGTATCTCTGGGAGGAACACAGCAAGTTGTTCTTAGCATAGAAAGCTCTTTATTGTTGAGGTGGTCGTGTATATTTCACATTTGATGGAGCTTTTTATCTCCAGACATTTGGGTACGTCGATGGGCGCTCGCTTCACCCCCTCACTCGCCAATATTTGTATGGCAGTGTGGGAGGAGACAGTTCTGTTCAAAGATTTTTCTCCTTTTCCCCCCTCATCCGGTGCTACAGTTGTGACATTGATGACCTGCTCCTGGAGTGAGGGGGGTGGAGGGTTACGGGGACTTTGTTCCTGGAGTACATGGATTCCAACCTCATGAACTTAAAATTTCCATCTGAACACAGAAATAGTTCTATTGATTTTTCTAGGATGTCACATTAGTTGGCGAGATGGGGGCAGAGGTTTCAGTTATACTGTTTGGGCAGAAGATGGCTAGAAATACTACACGCCGGGCTGGTGCTGGTCCATGTAAGAGGTCATATCCCGTTTGGGGAGCTGAATCGCATGACAAGAAATTGCACGAGTGATGAAACATACAAACAAGTGGATGAGGATACTTGTAACCGTTATAAGATCTCACGGCTACTCATTAAAAATTTTGCGCGTAAGAGGAAAGATCTCTTAAAACAGAAGCCAATTAAGGGTATGTTCACACAGCACCGCAAGACACCGTGTGTTTAGAAGAATGCGCTGCTCATTCCCTTTTATTATCCCCTGCAGGCAATCATAGATCTCCTGTTCTATCTCTCCTGATAGGTTGCCAGCACTGGTCGCTATAGCTACAGACCTGTTTGATCTCTCCTGATAGGCTGCCAGCACTGGTCGCTATAGCTACAGACCTGTTCAATCTCTCCTGACAGGCTGCCAGCACTGGTTGCTATAGCTACAGACCTGGCTTCTACTGCAGCCTAGTGGAAGCCAGTAAACGCCCCTGAATTCAAAATGAAACCAAGAAAACAGGACTGAGGTGAGATGAATCAATGTAGTGAGACAACCCCTTTAAGGAACTTTGTTCGAAATGCATCAGCCTTGTGACATCGCTCTATTGTTCCACCATGGTCTGAGAACCGGTATTCCCAATAAAGAAGAATTATTTGACTTTTTCACTGCCGGGACGTGAAGCTGATTTTTCCTCTGCTCTATCAGAATAAGTGGCTTCTCGTTCACCGCGCTCCGTCTGGCAGATCTTAAGATACGGACGGGTGAGCTGACTTTTCTCTTTTGTTGCCTCTATAGCTATGGTTGTGAGGTGATGGTGATGTCCAGAGCTTCCCCGGCCCAGAGGTGCACTTGTGTTTAGAGGGCTCTTGGGAAGCTGCAGCTGGCTCTCAAGGTAATGAGCAGAAGAAACCTCAGACTATTACATTGGTGAGTCACCTCCACCTTCTGCCACCCGCAGCCTCCCCTGCCGTGCACCCTGCGGCTTCTCTATAGGGTGTGATTCAGCACAGCTACCATGAGTCAACAGCTCTGCGGCTCCATCAGGACTTTCATGTCCCCCCAAGAGAGACAAGAAAGCCTCCAGTCATCAACAGATTTCCTTCCAGGCGCGCGGCGTCCTCTAATCACTTCCATCCACGACCAGCGACTTCAGGGAATGTCATGACACCAGGAGACGCCGCCATTGTAGTGGCCTCTGTACATCACGTAGCTGCGGACAGGCCTAGCTGTGGTGGGGATGAGAGCTGCACTGCCACTACTAGAGGCCACGGTCTTGCCCCTTGCACAAAAAGAGGCAAGAGGAATATGCAATGTATATTCTGCGGACCCCTCCATTGTCTCTATACTCCTCTATTACCCTCCATTCTCATCTATCACTCTCCAGACCTCTATGTCTCTTCTCCAGACCCCTCAGCTTCTTTCCATTCCTATCAGTCCCTCGCATGACCTCTCTATCATCTCTAGGCCATACGGTCTCTCCTCTGACCCGTCCCTCTCCTTCCAGACTCAACTTTTCCACTCCAGACCCATCTATCATCTCCGAACCCCTATGTCCCTCGTCAGACTCCTCCCTCATCTCTAGACTCCTCTGCTCAGGACATCTCTATCATCTCTAGCCCCTTGTCACCCTCCAGACCCCGTCCTCCTCTGTTCCACTCCAGACCCCTCTGCCCCATTCCAGATGATTTTGTCCCTCACCAGACTCCTCTTTCATCTTTAGACTCCTTTGCCCTTCGCCAGCCCCAGGTCAGTCCCTAGGCTCTTCAATCCCTCTCCAGACCCCTCGTTTGACCTCTCCATCATCTCTAGACCATTCAGTCTCTCCTCTGACCCCCGCTCTCCTTTTCCACTCCAGACCCCTCTATCATCTCTAGACCCCTCTGCCCCTCTCCTAGTCCCCTGCTCCACTAGAGACCCTCGATCCCTCTCTAAACCCCTCTCTCCTTCTCCCGACTCCTCTATAATCTCCCATGCCCCTCTGCCCCATTCCAGATCCCTTTTGACTCCTCTCATCTCTAGACTCCTTTGTCCTTCGCCAGCCCCATGTGAGTCGTTAGGCCCTTCTATCCCTCTCCAGACCCCTTGCAGGACCTCTCTATCATCTCTAGACCCTTCTGGCACTCTCCTAGCCCCTCTGTTCCACTCCAGACCCTCTTATCCCTCTCCAAACCCTTCTCTCCTTCTCCAGACTCCTCTATCATTTCCCTTGCCCCTCTACCCCATTTAGATCCCTTTGTCCCTCCCTAGAATCCTCTTTCATCTCTAAACTCTTTCGTCCTTCGCCAGCCCTAGGCCAGTCGCCAGGCCCTTCTATCCCTCGCCAAATACTTGTGCCCCTCTCCAGGCCACTCATTCCTCCTCAGACTCTTCTATCGTCTCTAGACCTCTGTCACTTGCCAGACCATTTTATCCCTCTTCAGACCCCTCAATCATCTTTGGACCCTTCAGTCACTCAAACATCAGACACCTTCCCGAAGACCCCTTCTCCTTTCCGGATTACCCTCCTTCACCCCTCAGTAAAAAATAACGTTGTCAGACAGTGTGATAAAGTGTATCTCAGGATATAACCCCATAAAAATAAGCAACAAGCAGGATGGTAAAAATGGCTCTGCTCATACCTGGAGTACAACATGTAGCCAAAAACGGGTAACGTTCCTCATTAGAGAGAGGCCCATTGTCGGGGTGTGGAGACTTATCCACCATTAGTCATTCCACTGAAATGGAAATATATTCTAAAAGGTAGCTACATGTACCCTTGTAGCGTTCCTCAATTCACATCCGACTCACTGAGTGTTGCAATGTGACTGGGATTATAGCCAACCGCATACTCATCTGCAGACAGCTGTTTCGGAGTGTTTTCCCCTCATCAGTTCAGAATAGAGTACTGGCTGGTGGGTGAGAGGCACTAATTAGAAACATTATCCCTTTTGAGCTACATCTATAGCCTCTCGCTCAGACAGCCTGTAAGTTCAACTCTGCACTGATGAGTGGCAAACCCCCTGAAACAGCTGTCTGCAGGTGAATTATATGGTATGAATTATATTACTCCCAGTCATAATCCAAGGCTCAGTGACCCAAGGGTCTGGAGAGTGACAGAGGTATCTGAGGGAGGAGATAAGGGTCTGGAGAGTGACAGAGGTATCTGAAGGGGGGCAGAAGGGTCTGGAGAGTGACAGAGGTATCTGGAGGAGGGCAGAAGGGTCTGGAGAGTGACAGAGGTATCTGGAGGAGGGCAGAAGGGTCTGGAGAGTGACAGAGGTATCTGAAGGGGGAGATAAGGGTCTGGAGAGTGACAGAGGTATCTGAAGGGGGGGCAGAAGGGTCTGGAGAGTGACAGAGGTATCTGGAGGAGTGCATAAGGGTCTGTAGAGTCACAGAGGTATCTGACGGTGGAGATAAGGGTCTGGAGAGTGACAGAGGTATCTGAAGGGGGGCAGAAGGGTCTGGAGAGTGACAGAGGTATCTGAGGGAGGAGATAAGGGTCTGGAGAGTGACAGAGGTATCTGAAGGGGGAGATAAGGGTCTGGAGAGTGACAGAGGTATCTGAAGGGGGCAGAAGGGTCTGGAGAGTGACAGAGGTATCTGAGGGAGGAGATAAGGGTCTGGAGAGTGACAGAGGTATCTGAAGGGGGCAGAAGGGTCTGGAGAGTGACAGAGGTATCTGAAGGGGGAGATAAGGGTCTGGAGAGTGACAGAGGTATCTGAAGGGGGAGATAAGGGTCTGGAGAGTGACAGAGGTATCTGAAGGGGGGCAGAAGGGTCTGGAGAGTGACAGAGGTATCTGAAGGGGGAGATAAGGGTCTGGAGAGTGACAGAGGTATCTGAAGGGGGAGATAAGGGTCTGGAGAGTGACAGAGGTATCTGAAGGGGGCAGAAGGGTCTGGAGAGTGACAGAGGTATCTGAAGGGGGAGATAAGGGTCTGGAGAGTGACAGAGGTATCTGAAGGGGGCAGAAGGGTCTGGAGAGTGACAGAGGTATCTGAAGGGGGGCAGAAGGGTCTGGAGAGTGACAGAGGTATCTGAAGGGGGAGATAAGGGTCTGGAGAGTGACAGAGGTATCTGAGGGAGGAGATAAGGGTCTGGAGAGTGACAGAGGTATCTGAGGGAGGAGATAAGGGTCTGGAGAGTGACAGAGGTATCTGAAGGGGGAGATAAGGGTCTGGAGAGTGACAGAGGTATCTGAAGGGGGAGATAAGGGTCTGGAGAGTGACAGAGGTATCTGAAGGGGGAGATAAGGGTCTGGAGAGTGACAGAGGTATCTGAAGGGGGAGATAAGGGTCTGGAGAGTGACAGAGGTATCTGAGGGAGGAGATAAGGGTCTGGAGAGTGACAGAGGTATCTGAAGGAGGGCAGAAGGGTCTGGAGAGTGACAGAGGTATCTGAAGGGGGCAGAAGGGTCTGGAGAGTGACAGAGGTATCTGAAGGGGGCAGAAGGGTCTGGAGAGTGACAGAGGTATCTGTAGGAGGAGATAAGGGTCTGGAGAGTGACAGAGGTATCTGAGGGAGGAGATAAGGGTCTGGAGAGTGACAGAGGTATCTGAAGGGGGAGATAAGGGTCTGGAGTGACAGAGTTTTGAAGGGGGGCAGAAGGGTCTGGAGGTGACAGAGGTATCTGAAGGGGAGAAAAAGGGTTTGGGGAGTACAAGGTACTGAAGGGGGAGATAAGGGCTGGGGAGTGGGCAGAGGTATCTAGGGGGGGAGATAAAGGTCTGGAGAGTGACAGGGGTATCGAAGGGGGGGGGTAAGGGGTTGGAGAGTGCAGAGGTATTGAGGAGGAGATAAGGGTCGGAAAAGGCCCGAGGGACTGAAGGGGGAGTAAGGGTCTGGGGGAGTGACAGAGGTATTGAAGGGGGGCAGAAGGATTGGAGAGGACGAGGTTCTGAGGGGAGGAGAAAGGGTCGGAGGTGACAGAGTATCTGAAGGGGGGGATAAGGGTTGGGGAAATGAAGAGGTATCGAAGGGGAGATAAGGGTCTGGGGATGACAGAGGTACTGAGGGGGGGTAAGGGCGGAGATGACAGAGGGGATCTGGGGAGGAGAGAAGGGGGGGGAGGACAGAGGGATCTGAAGGAGGAGAAAAAGGGTCGGGAAGGGACAAGGTATCTGAAGGGGGAGAAAAAGGGTCTGGAGATAAAGGGTGTATTTTGAAGGGGGGGGCCAAAAGGGGTCTGGAGATTGACAAAAGGTATCTGAGGGGGGAAAGATAAGGGTCTGGGGGGAGTAAACAGGGGGTATCGAGGGGGGAGATAAGGGGTTGGAGAGTGACAGAGGTATTTTGGAAGGGGGAGAAAAGGGGTCGGGAAAGAGTTAAGGGGTATCTGAGGGTGGGAGAAAAAAAGGTCGGGAGGTGACAGAGGAATCTGAAGGGGGAGTTTAAGGGCGGGAGAGGACAGGGGAAATTGAAGGGGCGAAGGGTTTTGGGAGATGACAGAGGAATCTAAAGGGGGGAAGATAAGGGTTGGAGGGGGTTAAGAGGTATTTTAGGGAGGAGAAAAGGGGTTCGGGAGAGTGCGAGGTATCTTAAGGGGGGAAAAGTTGGAGAGTGACAGGGGTTATCTGAAGGGAGAGAGAGGACCCGGGGGAGAGAGTGACAGGGGTTTGGCCCCTAAAGGGGGCAAAAGGGTCGGGAGAGTGACAGGGGGTATCTGAGGGGGAGATAAGGGCCCGGGAGAGTGACAGAGGTTTTCGAAGGGGGAAAAAAAAAGGGTCGGGGAGAGGGGACGGGGGTTATCTGGAGGAGGGCAAAGGGTCTGGAGATGACAGAGGTATCTGGAGGGGAGGGGCGGGAAGGGTTGGATGTAGAAGGTATACCCAAATAGGGGGCCCGCTGACCCCCAAGCTCTTTTCCCATGAGCCTTTTAGAAGGGGTAATATAACATACACATCCCAAAACCAGCGCAGCATTTTAAAACCCCTCTGTAAAATCCAAGGCAGACTGGGGGGGGAGAAAAATTTTTGAAGGGGCCCCTAATACCTTTCAGAAATTTCGGGGGTCGGCTCCAAAAGCTTAAAAGGGGAAAAATTAAAATGAAGCTTTTTTTTGCCCCAAAACCACAAAATTCAGGCTCTCCAAAAAAAGAAAAACAAAAAAAAAAGGGAAAATCTATAAGACCCGTAAAACCCATTCTTTTTCCGTCCCCACCACTTTTTTAAAATCCTCCCCAATTTTTGGCAAAAAATAAGCTTGCTTCCCAGGGCAAATAAGGGGGTGTCATGCTCTTGCCTTTCTTACCTCTCTATACACAGTGAGCTTTATGTATGAAAACAGTCTAAGAGTAAGACTGTCTTTGTTGCCCATAGCAACCAATCAAAGCCCATAGCAACCAGAGTTCATAGCAACCAATCAGAGCCCATAGAAACCAATCAGAGCCCATACCAACCAAGGAGAGTTCATGGCAACCAATCAAAGCCCATAGCAACCAGAGCCCATAGCAACCAATCAGAGCCCATAGTAACTAATCAGAGATCATAGAAGCCAATTCATATAGTGCTCTGGAACGATAAATGCGGAGCTCTGATTGGTTGTTATGGGCTCTGATTGGTTGCTATGAGCTCTCGTCAGGTTGCTGTGAGCTCTGATTGGTCGCTATGGGCTCAGATTGGTTACTATGGGCTCTGGTTGCTATGGGCTGTGATTGGTTGCTATGTGCTCTGATGGGTTGCTATGGGCTCTGGTTGCTATGAGCTCTGAGTGGTTGCTGTGAGCTCTGATTGGTTGCTATGGGCTCTGTTTGGTGGCTATGGGCTCTGATTTGTGGCTATGGGCTCTGATTGGTGACTATGGGCTCTGATTGGTTACTATGGGCAACAAAGACAGTCTGACTGCGAGACAGTTTTCATACATAAGACCCAATATGTCCTCCCTCACCCCTGGACAGATAGTAGCCCCCCCATCTTCACCAGCTCACGTCACCCACCTCTGTTTCAGCAGCGCCTTGTTGTCTTCAATGCCGACTCTGTCAGGATAATCCCGCTTAAAAATTTCAAACGCTTCTTGGCCCCCAGCGAAAATTGCCCCCTGCGGGAAAAAGGGCAAGGGTGAAATCAGTATATTACAGGCAAAAATCCATCACTAAACAGAAACAAGCCCACAACTCAGCAGCATGCGGGGGGTATGTGCAACCCCAATAGAGCCCCACCTGCAGCTAAACAATGCATATACAGCATCGGGTCACAGAAATTGGGAGGATTTTGCCACCCCCATTTTTAAAAAATAGACAAGCCCCCCATTTGGGGACCTCCCCAAACCATGATCCAGGCTCCAGTGCCCCCCCCCGCCCCCACTGATGATGTACGTTAGGATCAATGATGCTGCAGCCAATCCCTGCCTCTGCGGTCACATGAGCGGGGCCCAAACCCTGACCTCTCGGTACATATGCTGGGGCCCAACCCCTGCCTTTTGGGGACATGTGTGGGGGCCAATCCCTACCCGTGGTCAAATTTGTGGGCCAAAACCCCTACCTTGTGGTTACTGATGCGCGGCCAATCCCTGACCTCCTAATGATGCTGCGGCCCAAATCCCTACCTCGTGGTCACATGATGCTGCGGCCAAACCCCTGACCTCTGTGGCACTGACTGGGGCCAATCCCTGACCTCTCGGTCCAGATGCGCACCAAACCCCTGACCCTGCGGTCAATTTTCTGCACCAATCCCTGACCTCTGCGTCACTGATCTGACCCAATCCTGCCTCTGCGGTCACATGATGCTGCACCAAATCCCTACCTTGCGGGTCCCATGATCTACCCAAAACCCGCCCCTTGCGGCCCCATGATCCAGCCCAATCCCGACCTTGGGCCCCCATGATCTGCGGGCAACACCAACCTCCCAACTTTTAGATTTTGCAAAGAGGGACAGATTAGGCCACACCTCCATCCACACCCAAACATATGACATCACACAAAGGCACGCCTCTAACCATGCCCAAATACGTACATGCCAACTTTTTAGATTGCCAAAAAGGGAGACATTTTCAGGATTGCATTGTAGCCAATGATGAAATATTAAGAAGGTTTTTATGTAATATACAGCGAGGAAGCGACCGGATACTTTGTAAAGCAAGAGAGTCGGTTTATTAATGAAAATCTATTTCCCAAATGAAAAAGAGGGATATTTATAGCACTGAGAGGGACAGAGGGACAAGGGTTAAAAATAGGGACTGTCCCTCCCAAATAGGGACAGTTGGGAGGTATGAATCACTGACCTCTGTGGTCACATGATGCTGCAGCCAATCACTGACCTCTGTGGTCACATGATGCTGCAGCCAATGACTGACCTCTGTGGTCGCATGATGCTGCAGCCAATGACTGACCTCTGTGGTCACATGATGCTGCAGCCAATGACTGACCTTGGTGGTCACATGGTGCTGCAGCCAATCACTGCCCTCTGTGGTCACATGGTGCTGCAGCCAATCACTGACCTCTGGGGTCACATGGTGCTGCAGCCAATCACTGCCCTCTGTGGTCACATGGTGTTGCAGCCAATCACTGACCTCTGTGGTCACATACTGTGGCATCATGCGATCCATGAACGTGACATCATCAGTGGGAACTGGGGGGGCACTGGAGCTCTAGGAGCGCTGGAGTGGTGGTGAAGGGAGAGGTCAGTCTGGGGGGATTTTCTGTTTTAGCTCAGTGGGGGTGGTAGGGAGGTTTATAAAAGTCTTGGAAAACTTCTTTGACATAGATGATAAATCTCCGGTCCTGGACCTCTGCTCTTCTCTACACAAAAACATTGTGACGAGCCCTCAGCTCTGAGCAGTCTCAGGTTTTCAGCCCCTGTATTAGAGTGTTCTAGTAACTAATAGCAAGCAGATATCTTAATAATAGTGATGAAGTTACCCTTAAAGTCTACTAGAAGGTTGCAGACCTTGCAAATACTCCACGATTGGGCGTTATTTACTGGAGAAGCAGAACGGGCGGTGCAGACGGTGACCTGATCTCAGTGGGGCCGGCTCACACATGCACCGCGCTCACCTTAGAGGACCCAGGTGCACAGTCGCCCTCATCAGACGGAGCCGGTGTAGAGTATCATGCAGGAGAGGCTGCAGCGACTTGGCTTCAGCATGAGAGGAAATCTGTTCAGTGTCTCTGAGGACGGTGTCTCTGAGGGCGGTGTATCTGAGGGGGGGTGTCTCTGAGGGCGGTTGTCTCTGAGGGCGGGTGTCTCTGAGGGCGGGTGTCTCTGAGGGCGGGTGTCTCTGAGGGCGGGTGTCTCTGAGGGCGGGTGTCTCTGAGGGCGGGTGTCTCTGAGGGCGGGTGTCTCTGAGGGCGGGTGTCTCTGAGGGCGCTGTCTCTGAGGGCGGGTGTCTCTGGGGGCGGGTGTCTCTGAGGGCGGTGTCTCTGAGGGAGGTGTCTCTGTGGGAGGTGTCTCTGAGGGAGGTGTCTCTGAGGAAGGTGTCTCTGAGGGCGGTGTCTCTGAGGTCGGTGTCTCTGAGGTCGGTGTCTCTGAGGGGGGTGTCTCTGAGGGCGGGTGTCTCTGAGGGCGGGTGTCTCTGAGGGCGGGTGTCTCTGAGGGCGGGTCGTTGAGGGCGGGCGTCTCTGAGGGGCGGGCGTCTCAGAGGGGCGGGCGTCTCTGAGGGCGGGTGTCTCTGAGGGCGGGTGTCTCTGAGGGCGGGTGTCTCTGAGGGCGGGTGTCTCTGAGGGCGGGTGTCTCTGAGGGCGGGTGTCTCTGAGGCGGGTGTAGGATTTCAGCTGTCCAGGCTTCCTACAAAGACGTTGGTCAGGTTACCTAACCAGTGTCCAGAGCCGCGGTGCGGGCAGAGAGCAGAAGCTGCTTCTTCTGCCTCAACTCATAGCTTAAGGTTATTAGCAGCAGGTGCGGGGTGCACCGCCCGACACCCGTCACAGGGGCGGCTGGGGCCCCGGCCCTTCAAAGACGCAACGGAAAGATATAAAGATTTAGATAACAGAATTTAGGCCCAAAATTTTTAAACCTATGTAAAAGATCAACGAATGGAGTGTGCAATAATGAAATGAATACTTACCCAAAAATAGGGGGGTGTCACGGGGAGACCGGCCGGGTGTGGTGTCTGTAATAGGTCGTCAGTGCCCAGGCGAGCAGAGTCCCTCACTACATGTCTATACTGGTAAGGCGAAGCTCCAGTGTATCCTGTGACCTGTAGTTTCACACTAACTCTCTATGCTAATAGGGTTGCTGTTTGCAGTGCCAGTGTACCCATGCCTGCGACCCCACTCTCTATACTTTGCGAGTGCTGTGTGCACATTCTCCAGTGTATCCTAGGACCTGCGTTCCACGTTATCTTTCTGGAGTCTGTGTGCGATCTCCAGTGTACCCATGCCCTCAGTTTCCCACACTGTCATACAAATTGAGTGCTGGTGCAAATCTCCAGTGTATCCTTGACCTAAAGTTTCACCTGTTTAACTTTTTGTGAGTGCTTGTGCGTCTCTGGTGTATGCTACCCCCCTCAGTTCCACAGTCTAAAAAATGTGAGTGCGGGTGAGTTCCGGTGTACCCTGGCCTGTGCTTTTACACAGTCTTATATTTTTGGTGTTATGTGCACAGTTTCAGTGGGCTCCCATGACCGCAGATGTCAATTATTGGCCAGATTTGCAACGGATTTAACCTAAATGAATGGGGATTGAAAAATTGCGAAATCGTGCCACACTAAGTGAACTTTTTCCAAATCATTTTTTAAGTGATTTCGGAAAGTATTTTCATTGGCAATCCGGGGTAAAAACGTTCTGAAATAACCGTGTTTAACATTGCCAACGTATACAGTATCTTAAGTCGGTTTTTTAAAGTATACTACGACCTGCAGCCTCACACTAACTATACTGAGTGCTGTGTGCAGTCTCCAGTGTTTTCTATTGGCTTCGGTTTTCAAACTGTCTATATGAATTGTGAGTGTTGTGTGCATCTTCCAGGGTATCCTATGACCTGCAGTTTCACACTAACTCTCTATACTATCTGTGAGTGCTGTGTGCGGTCTCCTGTGTATCCTAGGACCTGTGGCTTCACACTGTCTATACAATCTGTGAGTGCTGTGTGCAGTCTCCAGTGTATCCTAGGACCTGTGGCTTCACACTGTCTATACAATCTGTGAGTGCTGTGTGCAGTCTCCTGTGTATCCTAGGACCTGTGGCTTCACACTGTCTATACAATCTGTGGGGTGCTGTGTGGGGGGTCTCCTGTGTATCCTATGACTTGCAGCTTCACCTGGTCTATACGTCTGTCTATGTGCACAGTCTTCAGTGTATCCCAGGACATGCAATTTCTCATTGTCTATACTATTTGTTAGTGCTGTGTGCAGAGTCTCCATTGTATCCTAAGGAGCCGTTCACACGGCACAGTGGTACTCCCGACCGGTATTTGCACTGTTTTCGGAGAGAAGCCCTCCCCCTTCGCATTAACATGTTGAATGTTTTTCAGAATGCTGGTGGTCTGAAGAACCGTCCGGCGGAAAACCCATGCAGTGGGGACCGATGAGCGGGTTTTCCATAGACGTCCATATTAAAAGTTGTCACCCGGTTTACAGACATTTTTCAAAACCAAAAACCGTCTGAAAAACTAGGTGAAAACCCGTACCATGGGGACAAGCCCTAAGAGATTTAGAATCACACAGTCTATACATCTGTGAGAGGATGTGCAGAGTCTCCAGTGAACCCTATGACCTGCTGGCTTTCCACCCGTCTATACTATCTGTGAGTGCTGTGTGCAGTCTCTGCTGTATGCTATGACCCTCAGCTTCACACTGTCTATACTATCTGTGAGTGCTGTGTGCAGTCTTGCGTATGCTATGACCCTCAGCTTCACATGTCTATACTATCTGTGAGGCTGTGTGCAGTCTCTGCGTATGCTATGACCCTCAGCTCACCTGTCTATACTGTCTGTGAGTGCTGTGTGCAGAGTCTCCAGTGTATCCTATGACCCTCAGCTTCACACTGTCTATACTATCTGTGAGTGCTGTGTGCAGTCTCTGCTGTATGCTATGACCCTCAGCTTCACACTGTCTATACTATCTGTGAGTGCTGTGTGCAGAGTCTCCTGTGTATCCTATGACCCTCAGCTTCACACTGTCTATACTTTCTGTGAGTGCTGTGTGCAGTCTCTGGTGTATGCTATCCCCCTCAGCTTCACACTGTCTATACTTTCTGTGAGTGCTGTGTGCAGAGTCTCCGGTGTAACCTGTGATTTGCAGCTTTACACTGTCTATACTATCTGTGAGTGCTGTGTGCAGAGTCTCCAGTGTATCCTATGACCCTCAGCTTCACACTGTCTATACTTTCTGTGAGTGCTGTGTGCAGTCTCTGGTGTATCCTATCACCCTCAGCTTCACACTGTCTATACTATCTGTGAGTGCTGTGTGCAGTCTCTGGTGTATCCCTATGACCCTCAGCTTCACACTGTCTATACTATCTGTGAGTGCTGTGTGCAGTCTCTGGTGTATGCTAGGACCCTCAGCTTCACACTGTCTATACTATCTGTGAGTGCTGTGTGCAGTCTCTGGTGTATCCTATGACCCTCAGCTTTACACTGTCTATACTATCTGTGAGTGCTGTGTGCAGTCTCCAGTGTATCCTATGACCCTCAGCTTTACACTGTCTATACTATCTGTGAGTGCTGTGTGCAGTCTCCTGTGTATCCTATGACCCTCAGCTTCACACTGTCTATACTATCTGTGAGTGTTGTGTGCAGTCTCTGGTGTATCCTAGCACCTGTGGCTTCACACTGTCTATACTATCTGTGAGTGCTGTGTGCAGTCTCTGGTGTATGCTATGACACTCAGCTTCACACTGTCTATACTATCTGTGAGTGCTGTGTGCAGTCTCTGGTGTATGCTACCACCCTCAGCTTCACACTGTCTATACTAGCTGTGAGTGCTGTGTGCAGTCTATGGTGTATGCTATGACCCTCTGCTTCACGCTGTCTATTATTCTGTGAGTGCTGTGTCTGAGTCTCCGGGTATGTTTACCACCCTCAGCTTCACACTGTCTAAAACTATCTGTGAGTGCTGTGTGAAAGTCTCCAGTGTATCCTTTTGACCCTCAGCTTCACACGTCTATATATCTGTGCGTGCTGTGTGCAGTCTCTGGTGTATGCTACCACTCTCAGCTTTACACTGTCTATACTATCTGTGAGTGCTGTGTGCAGTCTCTGGTGTATGCTACCACTCTCAGCTTCACACTGTCTATACTATCTGTGAGTGCTGTGTGCAGTCTCTGGTGTATGCTACCACACTCAGCTTCACACTGTCTATACTATCTGTGATGCTGTGTGCAGTTTTCTGGTGTATGCTACCACTCTCAGCTTCACACTGTCTATACTATCTGTGAGTGCTGTGTGCAGTCTCTGGTGTATGCTACCACTCTCAGCTTCACACTGTCTATACTATCTGTGAGTGCTGTGTGCAGTCTCCAGTGTATCCTAGGACCCTCAGCTTCACACTGTCTATACTATCTGTGAGTGCTGTGTGCAGTCTCTGGTGTATGCTACCACTCTCAGCTTCACACTGTCTATACTATCTGTGAGTGCTGTGTGCAGTCTAAGGTGTATGCTACCACCCTCAGCTGCACACTGTCTGTACTACCTGTGAGTGCTGTGTGCAGAGTCTCCAGTGTATCCTATGACCCTCAGCTTCCCACTGTCTATACTACCTGTGAGTGCTGTGTGCAGTCTCTGGTGTATGCTACCACCCTCAGCTTCTCACTGTCTATACTATCTGTGAGTGCTGTGTGCAGTCTCTGGTGTATGCGATGACCCTCAGCTTCACACTGTCTATACTTTCTGTGAGTGCTGTGTGCAGTCTCCTGTGTATCCTATGACCCTCAGCTTCACACTGTCTATACTATCTGTGAGTGCAGTCTCTGGTGTATGCGATGACCCTCAGCTTCACACTGTCTATACTTTCTGTGAGTGCTGTGTGCAGAGTCTCCTGTGTATCCTAGTACCTGCCACTTTGCACTGTTCTCCCTACCGGGAACTTTTCCAATTGGCCAAACACGTTTAAGCTGCATCCCATGGATATACTGGAGACACTGGAGACTCTTCAGGGAGAGTCAGGGGGAAGCAGATCTCGGTCGCTCACACATCACTTGCTGCCATAAAACAGAGCAGCGCGGGTGCACTGTGAGGACACCCCTCCTGTCTCTGCAACGCAAGAAGCATAAGAGGAATCATAGAGATGAAGAAGTTATCAAGTTGGTTGATAACCTATAAAGGGCACATCAACGACAAGTGGTAAACACAAAGCCTGCCCTACAGCCCCTATGCCGTTCCTTAATACCAGCCTATGCTGCACTGTATTGGTGAACTAAAGGGGTTGTCTCACTACATTGATTCATCTCACCTCTGTCCTGTTTTCTTGGTTTCATTTTGAATTCAGGGGCGTGTTTACTGGTTCTACTAGGCTGCAGTAGAAGCCAGGTCTGTAGCTATAACAACCAGTGCTGGCAGCATATCAGGAGAGATTGAACAGGTCTGTAGCTATAGCAACCAGTGCTGGCAGCCTATTATGAAAGGATGACAGGTCTGTAGCTATAACAACCAGTGCTGGCAGCCTATCAAGAGAGATTGAACAGGTCTGTAGCTATAACAACCAGTGCTGGCAGCCTATCAAGAGAGATTGAACAGGTCTGTAGCTATAGCAACCAGTGCTGGCAGCCTATCAAGAGAGACTGATCAGGTCTGTAGCTATAGAAACCAGTGCTGGCAGCCTATCAGGAAAGGATGACAGGTCTGTAGCTATAGCAACCAGTGCTGGCAGTCTTTCATGAGAGATTGAACAGGTCTGTAGCTATAGCGACCAGATGCAGCCCATACAAGAGGGGATATCTAGAAATAGGTAGGACACTGTTAACGGACACATATTGCAAAGTGACTTGTTCTTGCAAGATCTTTAACATAAAAAGCAGCAGCGATCCCCATAGTGAGACGACCCCTTTAAAGTTGCCAGAGTGCTTTATTACAATGATCAGAATAAGCTGCAGGACAGGAGGCTTTAGCACTTTTCAGGAGGAGACGAGGATTCGGGATATTTCCACACTGGAGAAATGCAGTAATGAGAGGGTGGACGGAGGCGCAGGGCCCGGTGTCAGCCTGGTGAGCTTGGCAGAGGCCGGGACTGATGGATACAAGTCAAAGCCACAGACGCTTTTACAAGACCCACCCAGCTCAGCCACCGCACCTACACAAATAGGAGAGGAGCGCTGCCCAGCTCAGCCACCGCACCTACACAAATAGGAGAGGAGCGCTGCCCAGCTCAGGCCACCGCACCTACACAAATAGGGGAGGAGCGCTGCCCACTCAGCCACCGCACCTACACAAAATAGGAGAGGAGCGCTGCCCAGCTCAGCCACCGCACCTACACAAATAGGAGAGGAGCGCTGCCCAGCTCAGCCAACCGCACCTACACAAATAGGAGAGGAGCGCTGCCCAGCTCAGCCAACCCCCCAACCACAATTAGGAGAGTAGCGCTGCCCAGCTCAGCCACCGCACCAACACAAATGGGAGGGGGGCGCTGCCCAGCTCAGCCACCGCACCTACACAAATAGGAGAGGAGCGCTGCCCAGCTCAGCAACCCGCACCTACACAAATAGGAGAGGAGCGCTGCCCTGCTCAGCCACCGCACCTACACAAATAGGAGAGGAGCGCTGCCCAGCTCAGCCACCGCACCTACACAAATAGGAGAGGAGCGCTGCCCAGCTCAGCCACCGCACCTACACAAATAGGAGAGGAGCGCTGCCCACCACAGCCACCGCACCTACACAAATAGGAGAGGAGCGCTGCCCAGCTCAGCCACCGCACCTACACAAATAGGAGAGGAGCGCTGCGGTGCCAGAGATCACACGGTGGGCCCTGCGGACCAGCAGCATCTGCATCACCGACCACAGTGCCCTGCTTGCTCCTGGGGAGGTCACGTGCAAAGTGCACTTGAAAACCCTTTATGATAGGGGAGAGGTGAGGGCTCCAGACCGCGTGCACAAAACGAGGGCGAACTACAGAGCTGTTCTCTCCTCCATGTTCAGGAGCAGTAGATGTACAGTGAGGTCTGACACACAGATAAGGGCAGAGCGCCGCCGCATGGTCACCACATAAAGTCACTGTACTCCGGGAAGGTTCACACGCCCAAAGTATGGCCGCAACTACGGTAAAACCAGAACACTCACTGAGTGCTGGGATTTTCTGGCATATTCCCCGACGGAGAACAAAGTGTTAACGAAAGTGATAACGAAAGTGAGTGGGGGGCGGTTACAGAGCACTCAGAAGAACGCGCTGACCAGAGTGTACTTCTAACGCAGCCGGCGTATAGCGACACGCACAGTACGCACCGCTATATGTCTGCAATAAGCCGTGTGAGCTCGACCTCAGTCAAACTTCCACAACTTTGCAGGAGAGGGGGCGGGAGAGGGGGCAAAAGCAGCCGGGAATATCCGGACCACCCGAGACTGCTTTCTCCCTTCCCCTAAACTATTACATGCCAACTCTCCCGTTTTTGGCGGGGGGGGTCCCGCTAATTTGGGGGCCCCCCCCCCCCTCCGGGGGGAGTTGGCAATTCTCCCGCCGCCTGGTCCTTTAAATGAAACCCTGGCGCCGGAAGTAGCGCTGGTGCGCTACTTTGGCGCCGCGGGCCGTTCCCACAGGCGGTTGAAGCAGGCGCTGCGCCCCCGCTTCACCCGCCCGGAAAACCCGGTTGAGCAAAAGGGGGGAGGCAGGGAAAGGGATCGTTCCCCTCCTCCACTCCTCCCCTGTATGTAGAAACGCCGCTGTGCGCCGTACACACATGTCAGCGTCACAGAGGAAGTGAACGCGCGCTGCACCACTCCCCCTGTGACCTGCTGAGGAGATTGGCGGGAGCGGCCGCTCTGCAGGAGCCTGGTCAGGTAAGTGGATTTTATTATTTTATTTTTATAGTTTTAGGGGGGCACTGCTGGCTACAATGGGGGGTCTACCTGGCTACAATGGGGGGTCTACCTGGCTACAATGGGGGCAATACCTGGCAACAGAGGGGGCACTACCTGGCTACTAAAGGGGGGTACTACCTGGCTACAGTGGGGGGGGTCTACCTGGCTAACAAAGGGGGGTCTACCTGGCAACAGAGGGGGCACTACCTGGCTAACAATGGGGGGGTCTACCTGGCAACAATGGGGGCACTAATTTGCAACAGAGGGGGGCACTACCTGGCTACAATTGGGGGCACTCCCGGGCTACAATGGGGGCACTACCTGGCAACAATGGAGGCACTACCTGGATATTAATGGAGGCACTACCTGGATATTAATGGGGGCACTACCTGGCTACTAATGGGGGTACTCCTGGCTACAATGGGACCCCTCCCTTTGGCAACAATGGGGGCACTACCTGGCTACTAATGGGGGCACTACCTGGTACAATGGGGGGTTACCTGGCAACAGAGGGGGCATTTACCTGGGTAACATGGGGGCACTACCTGGCTAAAAGATGGGGGCACTACCTGGCTAACGATGGGGGCACTACCTGGCTAACAATGGGGGCATCTACCTGGCAACAGAGGGGGCACTACCGGGAAAGCAATGGGGGCATTCTACTGGCAACAGAGGGGGCATTCCCTGGCTAACAGTGGGGGATTCTACCTGGCTAACAAAGGGGGGCATCTACCTGGCTAACAAAGGGGGGCATAAAACTTGCTAACAAAGAGGGCATCTACCGGGCTACAAATTTGGCTCTACCTGGCTACAGAGAGGGCATCTATTTGGCTACAAGGGGGCAATCTACCTGCCTGAAAAGGGGAAATACCTGGTTATGGGGGGCCACTACCTGGTTATAAGGGCATCTACCTGGCTTTCTTCCAAAGCCGTTATGCAGTTAGGGGGAGTGGGTGTGGCTTTTTGAAGGGCGTGGCATACCGGCAAGATGGGCGTGTCCATGCAAATGTCTTCTGCTTTTTCATTTTCAAAAGTTTCCAACTATGCCCAAACTGTCTGGGAACGGCCGTTCCGAGGTGGGTTTACATAAGCCCTGTCCTGCACTAATTATTATTATTTTTATTATTATTATTTATTTTAAAGCGCCATTGATTCCAGGGCGCTGTACATTCGAGGGGGTTACATACATTACATAAGTCCAACGAGTACAGTGATAAGGGATAAAGACAATTGGCACGACAGAGGGAGAGAGGACCCTACCCGCGAGGGCTTTTCACACTACAAGGAGGGGGAAAGAGACAGGAGGTGAGGGGCAGACATGTCTGTGGAGGAAGTAGTGACAAGTTTAGTGAAGGTTATAGGCAAGCCTGAAGAAATGGGTTTTCAGGTTTGCTTTTGAAGCTGGTGGGAAAATGGAGGAAATTCTGATTTTGTTGGGGCAGTGAGTTCCCGAGTGTGGGTGAAGCACGGGAGAAGTCTTGGAGCGGTTGTTTTGAGGAGCTGAATAAGGGGGAGAGCAGAGGAGAAGGTCCTGTGAGGAGCGGAGAGGGGCGTTTGGGGGGGGATATTTGGAAATTAGGCAGAGATTTTATGGAGG
>JAODAL010024472.1:0-60517 GCA_025379985.1 Phyllomedusa bahiana | reverse complement strand
CCACTTTAGAGATAAATGCCAATGGCCGCTCAAATCAGCCAAAAACAATCTAAAAACGGGGTTTTTTCAACCTCCAAGTTCTAGCCGGATCAGGCGAGGAGGGGAGACGAAGTGTCATAAAGATTGGGGCATGATCGGACCAGAGGACATTTCCAATAGAGGTAGTTCTCAACCATGGGAGAGCGCTATGTTGCAAAAGGATATAATCAATCCTACTGTAGGTGTTGTGTGGGTGAGAAAAGAAACTATAATCCTTGACTGAGGATCGCAAAGTTGAAACCTCAATAGGGCTCTCTTGACCTTCTTGATGGCCAAATAGGCAATTGAGGATCGGCCTGAGGAGTTATCTATGGAGGGGTCAAGGGTAAGGTTGAAATCCCCGCAGAATAGCAAAGTGCCTTTGGCATGGAGATGCAGGGCGTCCAGAACTTCTAGTAAGAAGGGGACCTGGCTTTGGTTCGGGGCATAGACGTTCACTAAGGGGAACAAATGACCCTGAATGGAGAGGGTGAGTATGATATATCTGGCCTCTTTATCAATCACACAGTTCACCACCGTGTGGGGTAGAGATTTGTGAATGGCTATCGCAACACCTCTACTTTTCGAGCCGGAGAAGTTAGCACAGTACCAGTGGGGAAAGTACCGGTTTCTAAGAACCAGGGACGAGTCTGCTTTGAAGTGGGTTTCCTGCAAACACAGAATCTGAATATGCTTGCGGTGGAAGTGATACAGTACTTGAGACCGCTTCGAAGGGATATTGAGGCCCTTGGCATTAAAGGAGGCCACACCAAGGTCTCCCATCTAAAGCCCCAGGAGTGAGAGTAAGGGACCGGGACCCGAGATCCGCACACAAAAAAATAAAAAAAAGAAAAAACAAGGGGAGGAGGGGGTGGGAGGAAGGGCAGAAAATTCAGGGTACTCTAAAGCAGGAAAGAACACCCTGCGGAGTACACTATCAAAGGAATGCCTAGCAACCAGGGAGTATTCCCAGTCAGAAACAAAAAGGAGAGAAAAAGAAAAGAGACAAAGAAAAAGAAAGGAGGAGAGACCGGGAAGCTCCCAAACCTACTTGGGTTAGCGCAGAAGACTGGCAGGTCGTTAGCTGGCACCCGATACAAAATGAATACATGGGGATATACATCAATTTCCGGCCAAATAGAGAAAGACTATGAGAAAAACACAACTTAAAGGAAGACAAAAGCTGGGTATGGGACAGCATGGGGCGATGAGAAAGAGGATGAAACCGCCCTAGAGGGTCTAAAGTCAACACTTAAGGAGGGGCAGGATGGGAAGCAGTTGAGTCTGTAATCAGGTAGGTTTTGCGTTTGAGAGGATCTTTCCCCCTCTGCCTTCTAGGCGGAAGACCGGAGAAGTCCTGACGTTGAGCCGTTGGTATCGCACCAGCAGGAGGCTTCCTTGACAAGGGGGGAGAAATGGAGGGCCATTCTGATAGGGTAATGTCCGGCAGTTGCAGGACACAGAGAAAGGCAGGAAGATCCTCTGGAGACCGCAGAGTGTGGGTACTATCGCCTTGGCGAACAATGAGGGAGAACGGAAAACCCCATCTATACTGAATGTTCTTTTCCTTGATGATGTTAAGGAGCGGTTTAAGCGTGGCGCGTTGGGCCAGTGTATGAAGGAACAGGTCTGGAAAGAGCTGTAGGGGATGTCCATGGTAGGAAACAGGACGGCCTCCACGGAGGCGCCGCATGATCTCCTCCTTAAGGCCGAAGAAGTGAATACGGTAAATCACATCTCGCGGGTGTAGAGAGTCATTACTAGCCGGGCGCAAAGCTCTGTGTACTCTGTCCAATTCGATATAAGTATCCAGAGGCCGATCCAGAATTTCATTGAAGATGGTAGAGATGGTAGAGTATAATCTGCAGCTGTCACTGTTTCGAGACCTTGATTCGAAGGTTGTTTCTGCGGCCTCTGTTTTCAATATCTCTAAAATTTGTTGTAGATGGAATAACGAGTGAGTGGCGTGACTGTAGATTGCGGGGTTGAGAAGGGGGATGCAAAGTGTCCTGACCTGTTGTAAGTATCCACCCCTTTGGGAGAGAGTGACGGGAAATCAGAACGAGACTGGCACTTTTTTTCCTCCACTTTTCCACCAGTCGAGATTCATAGCTGAGATATCCTGGCGGTAGGTAGATGTTGAATCAGTAGCTGGGGGTCCGCAAAGGTGACAAGTTTGAAACCCCCAAGAACTGTGGGGTCAGATTGTGGCAGAGTGGGCCGCAGTGGAGGTGCAACCGAGCAACGGGGATTAATCATGCACATGAGACGAGAGATGCGGCACCCCAGAGGAACTATACAAGAATCAAGTCCGAGAACTTTAGAGTTGTTGATATTACTGGAGCATTCCGAGGAGTCGGAGAAGAGGTGAGAGTCGCCCTTGGTGGCGGAAGTGTGAGTCCCATGAGAGGGTGACCAGGAACCATGGCCAGGAGGCTCAAGCCAGGATGAGCCGGTCGACCAAGCGGGAGATGCAGTAGGTGCCGGGGTTCGGGGACATGAGACCCGTCCCGTGG
The DNA here is from genome assembly GCA_025379985.1 of Phyllomedusa bahiana. Classification (NCBI taxonomy): domain Eukaryota; kingdom Metazoa; phylum Chordata; class Amphibia; order Anura; family Hylidae; genus Phyllomedusa; species Phyllomedusa bahiana. The sequence goes on along the minus strand of JAODAL010024472.1, from coordinate 57,983 downwards.
GGTCCCCGGAGGAGGATGTGACCACGATAGGCCTGAAGAGCCATGAGGGGAAATCTTGCACGGGCTAATGGAGTCCGGGAGCGCACCCCCAGGTGGAGATGGCCAACTGGTGCGTGGGGGGCGGATGCCAGAAGGCCCCTCGAAGCCATCATCCAGAGGAGGGCCCAGGGGGGGTCCCGAATCCACAATGGTGGCCTGCGGTGGGTTCTGTGTGGCCAGGGCATTGGGACCAGTACAGTGTCCTGCAAGTCTATAGGCCAAGGAAGTGGGAGAGCCCTGGGTGCTCTTAGGCCCGCTGATCAGAGCCTTTACAGGCGCGATGGCCCCCTGGTTGGCCAAAAATGGGAATCAGAAGGGGAGCAGGTTTGAGATTCGGGGGGCCCAGCTTTACCCCCCCACACCCCCGGTACCTTAAGCTTTTTTTTCAAGAAATGGCGGCTCATCTCCCCCTCGGCCGGCCCCATTTTAAAGGGCGTCTAGGGGGGTTTGCGGGACCCGCCGCTTCGGAGGTACCCGGGAAAGGGCTTTTGGGGGGTTTTTAGCCGGAAAAAAAACGGGGGGGAGGTCAGAGGGGCCCATTACCTTAAATTGCGGTGAAGCTAACCACACGAGGCAGGGGCCGGGGGCCCGGTTTTCGTGGGGGCTCCGGTGCATCCCGCGCGCCCCCCCGGACCGAGGGTGAAATCGGGCTGAAAAGGGGTTTTCACCCGCCTGGACCCCGTCATACCGGGGAGGGTGCTGGGGAGCGAGCATTTTTGGCCAACGGGCGCCCCTTTGCGGTTTGGACCCGTGTGCGGGTTTTCCGGGCACTTCTCCCCCGGGAACCCCTGGGAGTATCAGGGGAGGGGGCCGCAAGGCCTGCTGATCGGCAGCCGCTCACGGGAGACAGCAGGTGAGGTGCTCACCGGACCCCCCGACCCCCCTTCCCCCGGGCCGGCGGGATGGGGTAACGGGGGGCCCGGGCTGAAATTTTTGGGCTGCTGGAAGGGGGTATCACCCACAGGGTCGCGGCCATCTTGCGGGGCCCGTGGCCGCAAAGGGGCCCAAATTAGCGGGAATGTCGCCCTAAACTGGGCTAATAAAAATAACCCTTTATTTATATAGTTTCCAACAAATTCCGCAGCCCTTTAAAAATTTGTAAGGGGTATAATTACAAAAAAGGGTTTTAATTACACATGAAAGCTATTTACAGATGAGACAAAAAGGGTGTGGGGGGCCCTGCCTGTAAGACTTACAATCTTTTAGGGTGTCTGGGGGAGAACAACGGGGAAAGAAGTGCTGAATTTACAATGGTCCGCCTTGTTTTCATAAATATTGGGGGGGGGGGGGGGGGGGGGGGGGGGGGGGGGGGGGGGGGGGGGGGGGGGGGGGGGGGGGGGGTGGGGGGGGGGGGGGCCGGGGGGGGGTTTACAAAAAAATTTGGGTGAACCTGCCATTTTACAGTACATCAATATACGGGATAAGTGCCTATGATGCCCGGAAAAGGGAGTGACAAAAATGTTGTGATAAAAGGTGGGGGTTTTAAGGACACTTTTAAAAAAACTGCGAAGGCGGGGAAATTGGCCTGAGGAAACGTGTTTACATGTTCCAGAAAACGGGTGCAGCACGTGCAAAATCTTGAAAGGGGCATGGGACTTGGGATGTTTTGTGGTCCAAGTTGATGCCCGCCGCTAAAGGGGGAGAGAGCGGGGGGGGTTTGTAGACAAGTTTGGGGGAGGGAGATGTGGGGAAAGGTGCAGCGCTGGGGAAGCTTTAGGGTGAAAGTAATTTAAATTTTTTTATGCTGTATTCTTTTTAACTGGGAGGGGCAACCATTTGGCAGGACGCACATGGTAGAGGCTTTTAGTTTTTAGGGGTTGGAGAGAAAGACCAGCCTGGCTGCTGCATTTCAGACAGAATGGAGCGGGGAAGTATGCTCGAGTGGGAGACCGATAAGCAGGTAGTTACAGGTGCAACAATGAGGGTTTGAGTTGTTTTCGAAAGTGAGAAAAGGACGGATTTATGGAGATGTTCTTGAGGTGCAGGTGACAAGACTGGCAAGGGAATTGGAATATAAGGGTGAACGACAGATCATAGTCTAGAATAACCAAAAACCATTGGTCCATGCTGCCTAGGTGTTTATAGTGGTGCCACATACGAGAGAGAAAATAGCAATGGGGGGTTTGTTGTTAATGGTGGAAAGACAAGAAGTTCAGTTTTAGTTGAGGTTTATTGGAGATAGAGAGAGGACATGATTACCAGAGACAGCGGACAGACAGTCACTGGTGTTTTGTAATCAGCAGGAGTGAGGTCCTCGAGAAAGGTAATAATTGGGTGTCACAGCATAGAGATTGGAACTCGGAAGCCGAATCTCTGATGATTTGTCAATGGGGGCAGTACAGATTGAGAAAAGAGTGACCAGAACAGACCCTGATTGGACCGCCAACAGCAAGAGGGAGAGGAGAATAAGTAGAACCTGCAAATGAGACAACGAAGAAGCGGTCCAGAGAGGTAGGAAGAGAACCAAGAAGAGCGGTTCCTGGCTGCCAATTGCACTGGAGCAGCGAGAGAACAGATGATGATCAAACATTGACAAATGTAGCATGAAGAATCCAGCAGATTCGACAAACGAGTATTTACCCTGAGATTTTATGCATGTGGAGAACGTTAGAGCCTATAACTAGAGCAGTTACGTGGATGTAGGTGCGGAAACCTTGGTAAGGATCGCGAAGAGAGGATAGCGGAGAGATAGCGGATTAAACGGGAAAGAGACCAGCATGTCCAGGAGTATAGAGATGAATCAGGTTTAGAGACTGGTCGTAATTAGCATCGCCGGAATGGGTCCAGAAAGGGCTTTTTAGTAAAAGGGAATAGTAGCCTGTTTTAAAAGGAGGATGGGAAGAATCCCAGTGGAGCGAGAGGGTTGAGAAGTGACAGTAAGGTGAGAGAGGATAGCTGAGAAATAGACTGGAGAAGGTGGAGGGAATGTGGTCACCTAGAGTAGGTGGTGGGGCTCGATCAGGACAGGAGAAGTCCTGGACCCTTCTTCTTCATCGTTGGGTCAAGAGCTGAGAGCAGACTATAGGAGTGCGGGGAGGGACAGTATGGGTTCTGCTTAGGTTTTGAAATGATATGTTATTCCTGATACTTGTCAATTTATTGTCTATGAAGTGAGTGGCCAGGTCCTTCAGCACAGAGGTCAGTGACCAGGGGGCCTGAGCTTTGGGCCTGAGGAGGTAGTGGAAGTTTCCTAACAGGCGTTTTTGGTTGTTGAGTAGATGTGGAATGGATGGAGGTGCTATTTTTTGGTTGGCGCAGTGAAGTGGCAGTGTGCTAGAGATCCTGAGCATGAAGTTTATGTGGAGAAAGACCTCAGGTCGCTTTGAACTTTCTCCACAGACGCTCCGCACACCTGGAACTCACTGCATGATGGCGCTCTGAGGATGTGCCAAGGATGTGGTGTCCAGACTCTTGTGGTTCCCTGTTGAGTAGTTGTGGTGCCAATAAGGTCTAGGGTGGATTAAGCGTTTCATTGTAAAACAATAAACAGCCATTTCATGGCAGGAAGAGGGAGGAGGATGCGGCAGTGAGGACAGAATGTTGTCCCTGAGAGTTCCTGAGTGTTTAATGGATGCGGATATTTTACTGAATGGATGACAGGTCAGGTGTGTCCAGAGAGGGCTGAAAAATATTGGAAAGTAAAATAGAGAGGTTAAGAACGGAGAGGAGCATAAGGAGAATTAGTGAGTTAGAAATTGATGAAAACGACAGAAGACTCAGTTGAAGTGAGATCCCATCCTTGTGGGTGGGAGAGTCTTAAACAGCGAGAAGCCAAGAGAATAGGTCAGTGAAAGGAACTGAGAGGCCCGAAGGAAACTTGGGGGTCAATTCAAAGGGATGTTGAAATCACCCAAGATGAGGAGAGGGTATTTCAGTAGAGGAGGAAATAAGGGAGCCAGGGTAGCCAAATGATCCAGAAAACTGGCGGGGTGAGAGCTGGTGGGTCTGTACACAAACGGACGTAGAGAAAATGCCGAGAAGAAGTCTGAGGTTGATGACCTAATAGTAATGGAAAGTGAATGGGAGGGTACAGGGGGAATGACTAAATGCAGTGTGGAGAAAGAAGTAAAGCCAACTCCTCTCCACCCGCATGTTCTCAGGACTGGGAGTGGGTGAAGCTGTACCCACCATAGGTGAGAGCGGCAAGGGAAGACGTGTCAGAAGTGTGGAGCCATGTTTCTGTGAGAGCTAGAGGTTGAGGTCGTGATAAAGAAACAGTCAAGAACACAGTGAGTTTGTTGCCACAAGATCGGGCGGGCGGGGCGTTCCACAGAGCAACACATTTAAAAGGGGCAGAAAATTAAGTACAGTGAATAGCAAGGAAGTTAGCAGGGTTTCCTATGGGAGCTAAGAGGAGGAAGTGGAAGAGCAAGAAAGGAAGTAGGGGTCCGGGGTTCGTGGAGATGTCTCCTGCAGTGAGAGCAGGAGAATGAAAAAGCGACAGCAGATTGTAAGTGATGTGTATGAGCGGCGCTTGTGTGGCAACCAGCAAGCTGTGATTTGTGGGGTTGAAAGGGAAGAACCTTTGTGTGGGATGATAACATGGGTGAGGGGAGAGATGAGGAGCTGTGTGGATAGAATTTGTCCATGGCTGAGACTGGATGGTAAAGAAGGAGGGAGATGGCTACAAAGTAGATAGCATGGTGTATGAGGTGTGGGGTGTATAGATCAGGTACTCACAAAAAAGCCATCCTCCTGGCCCCCGTATGCCCCCTTCTGTCCCATTACCGTCCTATTTCTCAAACCCACTTACAATCTAAGCTAATTTTCAAATCATGCACTAAATAGATTTCCACGATTAGACCCGACGTCAGATTGACCTCAGCTCACAAGTTATAGGGAGGTTTCTGCTGCGCAATTAGTATCTGGGAAACTCAGCTGTGGTAAATGTTGAATTAACAAAAGGCCCTTTCTCAAAAAAACAGACTTCATGTTAAGGTTGGGATCAAATGCTGGATAAATAAACACAAGGTAAATTAAGGATTACAGGGCTGGGAAGCTATCTCTTCAAACAACGTACCATTAAAATATACAATATAATCAGACAGATAATGCAGAGGGGTTGCTGAGGGATGTAGTTCACACAACGTACCATTCAAATATACAATATAATCAGACAGGGGTATGAAGAGAGTCCTTTTTCCCCTTTTTGGAAGTTTTCTCCATATTAAGAGCAGAGAAAAGGCCGGATAAAGAGGCAAGTGTGCGGGAGCTCTGCAAAGTTGCTGCCTTACACAGCCATGTCAAGCCACGCCCCCCCTAAAATCCGTTTTTTATGGATTTTGGCATTAATAAATTTATCTCCAAAATTCGTAAAAAAACGTATTTTAGCGCATAATACTAACTAAACAATTTTAGTCAGAAGCGCCAAAAAACATAAAAAAAAACACACACAGATTTTTAGCAAGAAAAGTGGGATAACTTTATTAGCACCAAAATCCCCAAAATAAATAATTTTAAAAGCGCCAAAATCCCTTAAAAAAGTTTAGTGTCAAAATCCATAAAAAAGTATTTTAGCGCCAAAATCTGTAAAAAAAAAAAAAAAAAGAATTAAAGCAGCAAAATCCGTTAAAAAAAAATTATTTTTATTAACAAAAGCAAGATAGCTTTAGTAGAGCCAAAATCCCTTAAAAAAAAGTATTTCAGCGTCAATATCCATAAAAAAGTATTTTAGCGCCAAAAAACTTTAAAAACTTATTTTTAGCAACAAAAGCGAGATAACTTTAATAGCGACAAAAGCTGTAAAAAAAAAATTGTTTCAGTGTCAAAAAATCCATAAAAAGTATTAGCGGCAAAATCCGTAATAAATGTATTTTTGCACCAAAAACCGTACAAAAAAACATAGTTTTGCGCCAGGAACCGTGAAAAAATAATTTTAGCCCCAAAATCCGTAAAAAAAAATATTTTTATCAGACAGAACGAGAGAAAGTTTTATTAGCGAAAAAATCTTGAAATTGCGCTAAAAATCGTTAAAGCAGACAAAAGCATGAGCACTCTATTATGAACGAGGACACATCAGACACTTGTATGCAGAGTTGATAAGGTATAACCTGTGCTAACACCCACTATAGGTGGGACTTTAATCTCCAGGGTGAGTTTTCATTGAAAAAACATGGCAAGAAACATCCAGCTCTTTACATAGACTTCAATAGTAAATTTTCTGCCCTGCTCAGGTGTTTTTTGCAACATGTTGCAAAAGATGACCGGTAAAAAAAATTAGCGGAAAAAAAAACGTTCAATGGAGACAGCAAGATATTTTTACTATAGTAGTCTATGGGAGCTGTTTTCAGTCATTTTTTCAGCGTTTTTAGAAAACAAAAAACGCTGGAAAAATCCGAACATTTTTCTGTGCAGTGGAGACATAGCCCAAAGTAAAAAAAAAATTAAATAGTAAAATCATCATTGATCTCGTGTGCTGAACACTGTTGAGGACAAAAAAAATTCCAAACAACAAAATTGGATTTTTTTGTCATCTCATGTCTCCTAAAAATTAGAATAGAAGTGATCAAAAAAGTTGCATATATTGCAAACTGGTACCAATAAAATATACACTTCACCTGCAAAAATGCACCTCTCGCTCAAGTATTCTAGGTAGAAGTACAAAAAAATTATTAGTCGCAGAAAACGGTGCTGCGGCAAAATGAGAAAAATAGAAAATGTTTGGATTTTGTTGACGGTAAAAAAATATAACAGAAACACCTACGTTTGGTATTGCCTATTCATATTAAACCCTGTAGAATACAGATAACACATCATTTATACCGAAGATAGAACGCCATAAAAACCAAACTCCTTTTGCAGTTTCCCAGTGTATTTTGTAATACAGTGAATGACACCATTAGAAAGTACATATTGTCCTGCAAAATAAAAGCCATCATATTTTTGCTTCTGAAGGAGCGTTTGCAGCACAGCCAAACAGCAGTGTGGGTAAGGTTTAAAGCTGAATCATTTTGAGGCGAGTGACCGAGTCTTGCGAGTGTTTACTTTAAAGTGTGTTTTTAAATCTTTTAAGTGGGAGACTTGAGATTGAGAGATCTCTTTAGATTTTTGGAGAGATAATTGAGGGGACAGTATTTGTATTTAATTTATATTATAATTTAGTCATATATCTTTTTGGTAACATCCCCATGAGTTCCATGTTTGACAATGCTGTCCATGTGGCACAACCTTTGCCATGTATGCCACCCTTGAGCAACAGTTCGAGGGGGCATACTAGCTGTAGGCAAGATGTGTGCAACACTACCCATTTAAAGCCCGTATCCGGATCAAAATGAGCAATTGGCGACACAGAATCCATTGCCACTTGAAGCCGCCACCGGCTGCCCACTGAGCAACTCAACAACGCAGGTGAAGATACTGGAGGAGGGTGTAGCAAGGAGGTGCAGTGAACAAAAGGCAGCTAGATGGGTACACAGTAAGAAAGAAGGGTATATGTGAAGAGAGATCAGGGATGCTAGTCCTAAACTGGTACACCCCAAACAAATTTGCAAGATTGGGCGGATGAGGGGATGTCGGTTCAGAAATAGCTTGCTGCAAGCAGACACTACCCCTGTCTGCTCCAGTAAGAAGGGGAATAGGAGTGCAGGTCAGGCTATAACAGGGTATTGCTAGTAGATGCGACACAATTATTAGGGTCACAGACATGGCAATCAGCCACATAGACCGGGATCTTCGAACAGTGTTTTGTTTACCTGGGGCCCGGGTTCCACATGCGCGGATCGGGGTTGACAGATTGCATGGGTGGGGCTGGTGAGAATCCAGCTTGTCAGGTCCCCCACATTGGCACCATGCCAAAGTTAGAGTAGGTGGAGTTCCTTAAAAACGATTTTCAGGTACTTAGGCCAAAAGCTCAGGCAAGGACCTCCAAGGTAATATTTTCAGAAATATTACCATGTATCCACGAGCCACACCAAGAGAGGCAGCGGATATTAGATAGAAGTGAATCAGTGGCTCAAAAAATTGGTGTAGGAAAGAGGATTTGGGTTTTGGAGAACGGGCAGACTTTCTGTATTCGGCTACAGACTCTATGCAGGGATGGGCTTGCACCTAAATGGGGAGGTGCAGCTTGTATTTGGTGACAAAATGGCCCAGGAAGTTTGGAAGGAATATTAAAAACTAGGGACTGAGGGGAGGTAACAACACATATAGCATGCAAGATAGTTGAAGATAGAGAGCTGGGAATTATGAAAAAACAGGGGGTGAGTGGAGGGAGGGGGTGTAGCATAGTATAAAAAGATCAGGGAGAAAGGAATAAGCAACTGAAAAATCTGAAAAATGCATATGCTGACCAATGCCCACCAAAATAAATGAAACTAGAATTATTAATAGCTGAAGAAAAATTTTGACATAGAGGGGATAACGAGACCTGGCTGGATGAGAGCTACTCCTGGGCAGTTAACTTACAGATTACAGTCTAATTAGAAAGATCGTCAAGAGACCCGGAAATGGGAGGTGTCTGTCTCAATGTAACATCCTGTCAGCAGGCCAACACTGCGGGAAAGATAAAGGTACAGGTAATAACAAGTTGGAATTCCTTATGGGTACATATTCATGGGGTTAACAATAACAATATAATATTAATAGGGGTCTGCTATAGGCCCCCCAAATATAACAGAAAACCCATGGAATATTAACTCCTCAGCAAATAGAATGAGGGCTAATCAGAATGAGGTTATTATTATGGGCGACTTTAACTATCCAACATCAATTGGAATCCTAACCAAGTAGCTCTCATAAAGGAAACGAGGATTTTTTGTCAAAAACAAAAGATAATTACCTTTGCCAAATGGTGCAGGAACCGACAACGGGAAAGGCCCCATCCTAGACCAAAAATAAACTCAGACCTGACAGAGTAACAAATGATCAGGTTAGATGGCACCTAGGGAATAGTGACCATAATAAAATACATTTTCCGTTATCCTTCAATAGAGTTTTTTGTCAAGAAGCCACCAAAACACTGAATTTTTTTAGGAAGGCTAAATTTATTCTGCTTAGGGAGGGCCCTAAACCGTCTGACTGGGACAAATGTGGTTTAAATAAGGCAGAACTAATAATAAATGGGATATTTTTTAAAAACCTCCTAGCTACCACAGTGAGAGGAACATACCTTATGGTAATAAAACAAAATTAGAAAACAGTACCCAATGTGGATACAACAGAGAATAAAGAGGGGATGCAATAAAAAACATAAGAAGCGTTTCACCCTATAAAACAGGAGGGCAGTGAAGAGCACTAAGAAGCTATAGGGAAAAAAACTAAAGGTGTGTAAAAAAAAGATAAAGGAAGCCAAAGCCTGGAGACGGAAAGACATATTGCATAGAAAGAAAAACTAACCCCAAAATATTTTTTTACTATATAATAGTAAACAGATTAAAACAGAAAATGATGTGGACCCTTTGAAAAATACTGGAGGGAGAGACAGAAGGGGCGATGAGAAAAAATAAACGTATTCAACACTTTTTCTCCACTGTATTTTACCGAGAGAATGACCTTCCTGTTTGAACAGCGAGATGTGGTAAACTCCAACTTAAAAAGTTTCTTGTCTAACCCAGGGAAGAAGTGCAGCTCCATCTTAAGGAAGATTAAAATAGACAAATCCCCAGTTCCAGAGGCATACACCCACGTGTTCTAAGAGAGTTTAAGTGATGTCATTGATAGGCCCTATTCTTATCTAATTCATGGACTGTCTATACGGGGTATGTCCCAAAGATTGGCCCGCATAGCAAATGTGGTGCCAATATTCAAAAAGGGTCAAAAAAAAGTGAACCAGGAAACTATAGGCCCAGTAAGCTTAACCTCTGTTGTAGGTAAAATGTTTGAAGTTTTCTCAGAGATGCCTATCCAGGAGTATATCTCACACTGAAAATAAAGTATAAACGCCGATTCCAGCATCGGTTCATGAAGGATCGGGTCCTGTCAGAACTAATCTCATCACTTCTAGAGGCAGTCCAGTGCTGGACTGTATAGGGTGAGCACTGGAGTCATATATCAAGATTTTTCTAAAGCAATGATACGGTGCCACATAAAAGGTGGTAGTAAAATGAGAATGCATGTACTGGGGGAAAAAATGGTGGCAAGTAGGTAAGTAACCGGCTCACTGATAGAAAACAAAGGGTATAATTAACGGTACATACTCAGACTGGATACGCGTGTTACCTAGTGGGTACCACAAGGGCTATTGGGCCCTATCCTCCTTCCAACATTTTCTTTACTGATCTTACACAGAATACACAGTAAATATCGATCTTTCAGACGATCATAAGCTCTGTAAAGTAATCAACACAATAGATGATAATGTGTTATTAACAAAGGATCGGATAATTTGAGGCCTGGCGGGAAATGGCAGATGAGGTTATTAACACTGATAAATGCAAGTTATGCACAGGGGAGGAAAAAACCATTACATGGACTACAAGTTAAATGTGGAAAAACAACTGGGTAAAGTGACCATGGAGAAGGACTTGGGAATCCTTGTGGACAGTAAAACTAAAGCATAAGCAGCCAGTGTCAGGCATCAGCAGCCCAAGACAAATATGATCATGGGGTGCATTAAAAGGGGCAAGATCAACAAGAATGAGAACATTATTCCTCACCCATTATACAAGTCACCTAGGTTAGACCACACATGGAATATTTAGTGTACAGTTTTGGGCACCCGTGCACAGGAAAAGACAATGTAGAGCTTGAACAGGTACAAAGGCGAGCCAACAAAAATAATAAAAAAGGACTGGGTGACCTACATTACACAGAAGAGATTAGCAAGAATAGTGGTTATTTATTTAGAGAAAAGAAGGCTTCGGGGGACATAATAAATATGTTTAGATACATCAAAGGTCAATTATAGAGATCTCTTCCCAAGATTTATTTATACACAGGGCTGTAACTATAACAAGGGGGCATCCTTTTACGTCCTTGAGGAACGAAAGTTTCTACATAAACATAGAAGGATTCTTTACTGTAAGACATGAGACTATGGAATTCTCAGCCAGAGGGACTTGTCATGGTGATTCAATAACCGAGTTCAAAAAAGGGTTTAGATGCATTCTGGAGCGTAATAATATAACAAGTTATAGGCAAGGATTCATGAAAGGTGTCATTGAACCCAGATTTTTTCCTGATTGCCAGATTGGAGTCAGGAAGGAATTTTTCCCTAAAATGGAGGACAATTGGCTTCTACCTCATTGGGGGTTTTTTTGCCTTCCCTGGATCAAAACCTTAGCACAACAGGCGAACTAGATGGACGAACTTGTCTATTTTTAGCCTTACAAACTATGAAACTATGAATATGTCTATGTAGATGTCAAAATTAAAAAAAAGTAATGGCTCTGGGAAGGCGGGGAGGGAAAAACGAACGTGAAAAAAAAAATAGGCCTTGCGGCAGGACGAGGTTAAATATTTAGACAAAGGTAAATAAATCCTATTACCAAATAGTTTGCTTTTCTGATTTTGCTTTGTTTAACCCCTTAAGGACCTTGCATTTTTTGTTGTTGACACATTTGTTTTTCCCTCCTCGCCTTCCCGGAGCCATAACTTTATTATTTTTACACCTACATAGACCTATGAGGACTTTTCTTTTGCGGGACAAGATGTAATTTCTAATGGTGTTATTCACTGCACTATAGAATATACTGGGAAACCGCCCAAAAAATTCCAAGTGGGACAAATTGTGAAAAAAAAAAGTACTTGCGCCATGTTTGCGGGTGTTTTGCTTTTATGGAGTTCAATCTTCGGTAAATGTAATGTGTTATATGTCTTCTACAGGTTGATACGCATCCACCAATACCAAACATGTAGGGTTTCCGTTGTTTTGGTACCGTAAAAAAATTCCAAACATTTTCTATTTTTGACATTTGCGCCGCGGCGCCATTTTGTGCGACCAATAACCTTTTTTGTACTAACACTTACGGACGTCAGTGAGGGTGCATTTATTGCGGGCTAAAGTGTACTTTTTATTGCTACCAGTTTGGAATGCATGCAACTTTTTTCATCAGTTTTATTTGAATTTTTATGGGATGTGAAATGACCAAAAAAAAAAACAATTTTGGTGTTTGGAATTTTTTTCTTCTACGGTTTTCAGCGTACGGGATAAATGATGTTATATTTTTTATAGATCGGACTGTTTTGGACGCGGCGATACCAAATATGTGTAACTTTTTTTATCATTTTTATTTGTAAAATGGTGAAAGGGGGTGATTTGAACTTGTAATACTTTTTTTTACCCTTTAAAACTTTTATTTATTTTACTTTAACATTGAGTCCTTCTAGAGCGCTTCACCACTAAGTGGCGCGATCGTTAATACAGCCTAATGCATTGCATAGACAATGCATTAGGGTGTATCAAGATGGCGGTTTCCCGCTGCTATGTTCAGCGATTGTGCGGGGACTCCGATCGCAGTGAAGAGCGGTGCTCGGCACCATTTTTCATTCATTTAGACGCCGCTATGTCTAAGGGGTTAAACAGCACGGGTGGGCGGCAATTAGCAAAGCCCCTTAGCGACCCTGGGATGTACTCATACGTCCAAGGTCGTTAAGGGAATAAAAGATTTAATCTCCTATTTGTGTACACAACTTTCTCTAGGTCAGTGGTCTGCAAAGAACGGCTCTCCCATCATGCATTTATATAATCTATATTAGTGGGCATGATGGGAGTTGAAGTTTGCCAAAAGCTGTAGAGCCGCACTTTGCAGACCACCGCTCTAGGTTATCGACCAGCTTTCTCTGTTCTCATTGCTCCAGCAGCCCTGTCTTATCATGGTGACATTACTCCCTGCTGAGTCTTATCATTAAAACAGAAGTTTGTTTATCCATGTTAATGACAAACGTCAACCTTTTAGAGCTCTGTAACCTTGTGTACTACAGTTTACAAACCACTTGCATTTATGTTACTGTAGCAGGCAAAGCTAGGAATAACAGAGTTGATATGCCAATCACTACTGTAGACTCTCCCACAGCCTAACCACAAAGTGGGAGCCTAAAACTGGTTGTTAAGCCCAGACTCTCTGAAACAGCATGGTGAGAACACCCCTTTAAAGCTTTATTTCTCTTAGATCCCTGTCAGCAGTATAGTGTTGGGTATTTCTCCACCCTGCGGACTGACAGGACAGATGAAATCTTTAAAGGGGTTGTCTCACTACATTGATTCATCTTACCTTAGTCCTGTTTTCTTGGTTTCACTTTGAATTCAGGGACGTGTTTACTAGCTTCCACTAGGCTGCAGTAGAAGCCAGGTCTGTAGCTGTAGCAACCAGTGCTGGCAGCCTATCAGGAGAGATAGAACAGGTCTGTAGCTATAGCAACCAGTGCTGGCAGCCTGAACAGGTCTGTAGCTATCGCGACCTGAGGAGCTGATGCAGCCCATACAAGAGGGGATATCTAGGAATAGGTAAAACACTGTTAATAGACACATATTGCAAAGTGACTTGTTTTTGCAAGATCTTTAACATAAAAAGCAATCCTATAGTGAGACAACTCTTTTAATGAACGTACTTCTTTACAAAATACCACTCAGACTCCACTCCCTGTGTTATTTAAGTCTTACAGGATGTAGGGCAGGTGGATGTCTAGACTCTCTTCAAAGATAAGAATTAATCTGTGTTTCTATGAAGAAGATTATTTTTGTACTTAGTGGGAAATACAGATTCCTTTCCTTGCATTAGCCTGCTGCGTACTGTGTGCTGATGCTGTGACTGTAGATATTTGCCAGTCTGTCTGGTTTTCTGAGAATAGACAGCAGTTTCTCTGTGTGGTTTGTATACTGCATCCTTACTGCTGCCAGAGATTTGTGGTTTTCTATTCATGTTTGGCTTCTAGCAGTTTCTCTGTTCTATTTGACATGTGCTATTACTTAAGTAGTGTTCCAACAGTAGAACATGGTCGGGCATGATGGAAAATAGAAGAAGCATATTTACCTCATGGATGCTGTCATTCTATCACTGCGACTGTCCTGATGATCCTGGCAGTAGCTTTGATCGTTCATCGGTCACAGACAGGTGCATCCAATCACAGGTGCAGTCACTTTGCCTTTGTTACTGCAGCCCAGAGTGGGACTTAGCATCTGTCTGTCTAGTAGTCTGACACCTTGTGGTCATTTACTGTTACTACATGGGTCTCATATAGCAAGTTACTGTACTGTTTAGATCTGTGTTTTTCAGATATCTCACTTGACTGTGGCTCCCGAGAGGCTTCCCTAAGGGTGACATCTAGCCTGCTGATGTACACAAGGTGCACAAACCATTGCTGACAGATAAGAGTATATCGTCTGTCAAGATCCCTCTGCGAGATCTCCATCCACCAGAGTTGTGGTTATTTTCTTTAACCTGGTTTTCTCACCACAATTTTCAGCTGTGAACATGTAGGCCAAGGTAAATATATTGCAGTTTTGATTTTGCTTTATTTAGAAGATAAAGGAAATTGTATCTCCTGCTTATTTACACAAGCTTCCCTTGATGACCGACCACCTACCTCTGCTCTCACTGCTGTCCTGTCTGACCATGGTGACAGCAATCTCTGCTGAGTGTTCTCTCTAGCACAGGAGCTTGTTTATCGATGTTACTGACAGACTTTAAATATATACAGCACACCCTTTTCAATAACTTCTCAGATCCACAGGACATCCTCCAAACAGGATCCCCACCTATTGCTTCAAGTAATCCTCATGGAAATAATGTAGTCATATCAAGAATATTAAATAGAACTTCTAAGCCACTAATTGTGCAGCGGAGTTTTACTTTCTTTGAAGCTTCCATACATGTGGAGATACATTTCACCATGGCATAGTCGTATGGTACTAAATGTTCTGAGACAAAACTTGTGGTTCCATTAAAGAAGTTCCTGTATCAGGTAACATTCCGGTTTAGTCCAAGAGTCCAACATCTCCAGTACTGGGGAGTATATATGGATCCGCTCAGTACAGTCTCCTTCATGCAAAGACGAGGTATAAAAGCTGCTATGTTGCGGGGGAAACCACTGACTCTTTGTCAAGCATGTAGCAGGTTTTACACCTTGTCTAAACTGGAACGTCCAAGTATGTCCATTTGGCCTCTGTTTGGCTAATATGCATCTGTATGCCACAAGTATGGGATATTGTAAGAGCCCATACTACCTGCAACAGCTGCTGTTTGCATGGTCGCTTGCGGCCTTACCTTGCGTTTGCCATGCAGCTTTTCCTGTTTGTTTGTTCCTTGCTGTTTGTACCATGCAGCTGCCTCTGATCCTCCTGGCAATTAGGAGAGGCGTGACTCCATCCTGCTGCTATTTATTCCTGTGCAGGTAAAAGGGGTTTTGCCAGAAAGTGAGTTCCTTACCTCCTTATTAGCACAGAGGAGAATATAAACAAATCATGCTGAGTCATGAACGCTGCAGGGGTGAGAGGGTGAGCAAGAAGTGATGAATAAGGGAGCGTCTCAAAAGTTAACTCAAATAATAACTTTACAACAGTGGTTTCTCTATGCAGCAGACAGACTCATACACTGCACTTTCTCTTGAAAGCTCATTCATCTTCCCTGTCATCTGATAAGAAGTGTTTCATGCAAGTGCGGTCAGATCAACTCCTGTCAGCTACTTGTCGTAGTCTAATGCAAATTTCAGGTAACTAGGGGGACTGGGGAAAATACTGTAGCTTTTCACAAGCTTCACTTTTTTTAAATTTTACATATATTTAGAAAAGTGATTAAATACCCATTTTGGAGGATCACACGTCAACATTACATCGTGGCAAAACCCCTTTAAGTTGGGTTAAACTGGCTTTGTTCATTCGGTTTGGTCTTGTCTATGTCTGGTTCGCTAGTTCTTGCTTATGTTTCTTGCTATGTTTCTGTACATGCTGATGTTTTGCCGTTTGCTGCTTGTATCCCTGCTGCTGTCTCTGTCTCTCTTATTGTTTGCTACCTGTATCCTAGCTGTCTGAGCTCCTAGCATTGTACTGGTCTTACCTTTTATTCTTTGTTGGTCTCTGTCCTTGCTTCTACATTTATTTCTGTCTTGTACTCTATGTTCCTTGACCTCTGTCTTTATCTGTTGGCATCTATCTTATGTCTGTCCTGTGTGCCTTGTTTGGTTACCATCCTTTTCTGTCCCTAGACCTCTGACCTATGTCAGTATCTTGGCCTCTGTTGTTTCCCTGTTCACTGTGTCTTTGTCTCTGTCAGTGTGGTGCCTACATTGGCGCTTCTAGTCTGTCTGGGGTCAGCCAACACTGCTCTGAGATCGCACCTTGTGTTCATTGGGGTAAGCCAACCTTACCATCAAAGGCTTTGTGAAGGTACCTGATGGCCGCTTAGTCACGCCCCCGCCGTTCATAATGTGACACTATCCAATAAAAATCATATACATTAAACACATTCTTTTTTTTTTTCTTCCCCCCCCCCCAATATGACCCTGTGGGTGGTGGATGCAGCTATTTGGTCTCTGGTTAGTGTATACTTTCCAGTGTATATGTTAAACAGGGGCCATAAACATGATGTGAATCTAGCTTCATATTGACATTTCTAGAAATGTTTATTGTGTAAACAAAGTTTTCTCTGCTACAATTTTGGAAGTTTCTTACAAGACATAGGCTGTGGATGTGGATGCACAACATAAGTGTTATGGACATCTTTTGTGGCTACCGTATATTGTCTATTTGAGACTTTACTCAGGCATTTAGGCTAGGTCTACACAGCATCGTACCCAGCACTGTGTAGCCCTCAATAGAAAATCTGTGCTGTAGTCTACACAGCACAGAATTTTTACTGAGGTTTTCCTAATCCGTTTGGATATAGAACATGTTGTATATTCCACAGGAATTATGTCGGATTCCTGCAGCCCTAAAGTACTGAGCCGCGGGGAATCCAAAATCCGACCGCTGTTTTTTGCACAAAAAAGCGCTCAAAAACACCAGTGCAGTCCAGCAAAGTGAAAATGCTGGCGGGTTTTGGACGGCGTTTTCACTTTGCAGTGTGGATCTAGCCTTAAACTTCCCTGCATTTTCTGCAGAAATGAAATTTTGCAAAGTTGCATAAAAGTGAACTTTTATATTCTCCAGGTTGTTTGCTTTTAGAGACACATTATTACCACCATAACGATCCAGCGTAACTGTCGCATGCAGCAGGGACAGCAGTTAGATGGGATGGGAGTGACTTACTAACGTCCTGGTAGGTTGTCACAGGTAGCTGGAGCCATGCTGACTGTATCCCACAGCTGTTGGAGGGTGCGTGTGGGAAGATCCATAGAACAAACACAATCATTGAGTTGGTCCTATTGATGCTCTGTTGGGGTCAAGTCTGGAGAATTAGGGGCCAGTTTAGTACTTGGAAGTCTTGGTCACGTTCTTCCAACCAGTGTCAGACTTCTAGCCGTGGGACATGTAGTCTTGCTGGAAAATCCCATCCACGCCAAGGAAGACAATCAGCATGTATGGGTGTACGTGACCTGCAAGGATGAACTCACACCCAAATCAGTTGAGTGCCTTCCACATGGATAAGTGGGCCAAGAGAATACCACAAAACATTCCTTAGACTGTCACAACCTGCTTCTGTTGTTCCAGCAATGGTTGCAGGATGTTTGTACTTTAATGTTTCTTGCCTGAAACCCCAACATCCATCTGTTCCATGAAGCAGAAGACGTGACTTATTGAAGAATGCAACACTCCTTCAATTAGTGGCGGTCCAGTTCTAATGCTGTCATGAACCTTTTCTGTGGATTCAGTTTGGTTAGCAGAGGTGCAGTGACCATCTGTCTGCTTGGGAGTCCTATACCCAGTAGGGTTTGCTGAGCTGTTGCTTTAAACACACCCTTGGTAGCCCGCTTGTTCATTTTGGTGGTGAGCTGCTCCATTATAGTGTCTCGATCTGCCCTTGCACACCTCCATAGCAGACATTCACCTGTCACATCAATGGCATGATGCTCCACAGCTTCCATGCTGTTTATTTGTAATGGTGCCATTTATCCACTCACAATACACTTTCACCACAGCAGTATGGGAACAGTTCACAAACTGTGCAGTTTCCGAAATACTTCCACCATTGGCCTAAAAGTCATCCTTTTTGCAGCTGCCCATTTTATCCATGAAAGCAACAAGGGATATGTGTGCACCTAATATACCCAACAAGCCAACTCACAACATGATTTCCTTTATGAACAATATGCTGGAAGTGGTCAAAATAATGTGACTTGACCGTGTATAAGATTACAGGGTACATTCCCTTCAGCATGGTTTGAGACAGATTTGTAGCAACTAACATGAATTGGGATTTCACTCTGATGTAAAAATTGTGCAACAACCATGAGGGTAAAGTCATAGGTGTCCATTAACAACCACATGCTGTCTTTTGATGGTGGACAGTGTAGGTCCTCTGTTGGTAGCAACAATTTTCGCCATTACTGTGTTTGTGGGGGATGGGGGTACGAATCCCAGCACTAACAATAGAGCTGTAACTAATAGCTCAGTTCCTAAAGCAACCTCTGACAATGGTAAGAATTGGAAAAAGCCTCTAATTTACACTGTTAACCCTTTGGTTGCTATGGTCTGAAAACACAGCGTAATAAAGGGACTCCCATGTCTGAATGGGTCAAGTTATTTTCATAGTTACTAGATTGGAGGGTGGGAAAACCCTTTACTATCAGCCCTAGGACCTACAGTATCTCACAAAAGTGAGTACATGCCTCACATTTTTGTAACTATTGTACTGTATCTTTTCATGGAACAACACTGAAGATATGATGCTTTCATACAATGTAAAGCGGTCAGAGTACAGTTTAAATACTGGTCACTGGAAGTTCCACATGGCACCTCATGGCAATGAACTGTCTCATGTCTCTGATACTGAGCTGCAGCACGGTGGCCAAGATCATATAGTGGTTTAACAAGACAGGATCCACTCAGAACAGGCCTCGCCAGGATCGACCAAAGAAGTCAAGTGCACGTACTCAGTGTCATATGTATAGATCGACATTTTAAAATAGACATATGAGTGCTGCCAGCATTGCTGCAGAGGTTAAAGGGTTGGGGGATCAGCCTGTCAGTGCTCATACCATACACTGCACACTGCATCAAATTGGTCTGCATGGCTATCGTACCAGAAGAAAGACTCTTCAAAGCATGATGCACAAGAAAGCTCGTAAACAGTTTACTGAAGAAAAGGGATAGGCGGGATTACTGGAACCAGTGTTGTGGCTGAAGAGCCAAGGTAAATTTATTTGGTTCGATGGTGCAATTATGTGTGGGGGGAACCAGGTGGGGGGGTTAAAAGAAAGTGTGTCGACTTCCCTGTTCCTCCCCCCACTATGGAGACGCGGGGTGCAGGAGCTCTGTTTCCCCGGGGGGACCCAACAGCTAATAAAGCTACATCACCGGCACAGGCTGTCATGTGCGGGGGAGGGCACGGCCCTCACCGTGATCTCGGGTTCTTATCTGTATGTTTCCAGGAGAAATGGCCCGAGCTGAGGAGCCGCATCAGGCAAATACTGACACTGAAAGGGCTTTGGGGAGAGCTGCAATCGAGGGGACACAGGCTCAGGCCTCCTTATCAGTGGTCTTGTTTGGGGGACAGTTTTCCCTCTCTGCGGGGCCTCCTAGTCAGGGGGGAAAGACTCCTGCAGCCCTAGAGCTTTGTTGAGGTGCGAACCCCCCCCCACCCCCATCTGAGAGAGAGGGAGGGGTGAGGGGCGCTCCATCTCGGTCCCCGCGGCCCGCGCTCTTTTGTTTATAGGGGACAGTTGTGATTGTTGGACCCCCTGCTGCTCACACCGAGGTCAAATATACCCTCTGCCCACCTGTGGAGGGGCCATCCGCACTGCCCGAGGCTGCGCCCATTCGGGGACCCCTGCTCTTTTTCTCCGACAGTTTTGCCCATCTGGTTTAAGTGTAGCGCTTCTAGGGGCGGCCGGGCAAAGTGAAACCTACCATAACACTTGTTTAAAATAGTTTTAAATCTTTTTTCCCTTTTTTCTTTCCCTGGGAGGGGCCCGTTTCATCCAAACAATGGGCAAAAGAAAGGGGCAAATTTAAGACGAAAAAAAGGGGCCCTAAATCTGAGTAAATTTCCCCGATACTGCCATTAAACGAAAGACAAGTTTTGTTGAGATGTAATAAATCACTTCCCCCACCGCCACTCTCCCCCTTTCCCAACCCCTGCCAACTGCAACCTCCCTCTGTTTACCACTAAATGGCTGAATAAAGGGCAAAAATTGATGCTCCATGGGGGAACAAAAAAAAATTGGCCATTTTTGGGGGGCCCCAAAAAAGGGTTTTTCCCAGTTTATCCGGGGGGTTTTTGGGCAGGGGGACGTTCTCCCCCTACAGTCACGGGCCATGTTTTTTTTCAAAATTCCAAAACGTTTATCAAAAAAGGGCAGGCTCACCCTCAGGGTTTGACCCGAACAGCGCCCCCAAAGGGCTGGGGGAAACAAGCGGGCCCCCCCAACCGCCCCGGGCCAACGGGCGCTCTGAAAACCCGGGGGGCTCTCAGAAAAGGGGAAAGATTGGGGAAAAAACCGGGTTCCCCACGAAAAACCTGGGATGATCGGGACCCCAGAAGCCCGGGGGCAGCAAGAGACCCTACTTTCCCTTATGTGAGTGCCTATGCCAAACCTTTGGGGGTCCCCCAAACCCTGCAGAGGGGGAGAGAGCCCCAATAAAATGGGCCCCCCACCCGGTAAAATCCCTAAATCCTTGGGCCAAGCAGGCCCACAACTGCCCCCCATCCCCCTGAGTTAATCCCACCCAGTGATTATCAAATACTTGGATTTTTTTTTGGACAAAGTCAGCATTTTCCAACCCTTAAAAAAAATCTCAAGCACCCCTTGGAAATAAAGGGAATAAGATTCTTATATTTGGAGATTTCTCTGTGGAGGGGGCCCAAAGGGGACGTTAGTTTTTCCCATCTTTGGGTGCTGGGGCCCTTTTTTGCCCCAAAACCCAATTAAAAGGGTTTCCGCCTCACCTATCCGGGCAAAACTCTGCGAATTATCACCCAGATGGACCCCTGTCAGCCTTCAACCCCCAAAAGAAGCTTAAAGGGACTCTGGGGACCCCCTTTTTAAATCTAACAGAGATAGTGGGGGCCCTTTTCCCCGGTTTCTACCCCAAAAAAAGAAACCCAAGCTCCGGGTTGACTGGTCAGAGACTTCACCCGTCAAAATCGCCTTTCTAAGGGAAAGTGCTTTCCCTAAGGAACAACGGGTTTTTCCCCGGGGTCTGCTTGGCGGGGCCGGGGAACCCTCGGGAACCTGAAATTTCCTTTTTAAAACCTGTTTCCTTGTTCTTTGGGCGGGCTCCCCCTTGTTAACTTGCCCTTTTTGCTGAAGTTAACTCACTGTTAAATTGTTTTTTTGGTCTAACTTTTTTATATGTCATTTTAATGAAAATATTTAAATAATGTTTATAGCCCTTCCCACAAAAAAACCCTTACGCATTAGGGGTTCCGGGGGGTGGGGGGCATTTGCACTTTTGGGCCTTTTACTTTTTCTTCTCTCTACATTTTGGGAAAAAGTAAAGGAAAGGGCCCTTTTACACTTTGGCTTTTGGGGGTTATGTTTGGTTTTTTGGTTTCCACCCAAGGGGTGCTTAGGTTTTTTTTCGGGTTTAAAAACCTTTTCTTGTTTTTTGCTGAAACGTGTTTAGTAGGTCTGGATGCAGTGCGGGCGGGATGTGTCAAGGGTCTTCCCCCCTTTTGGGGGTGAGCCCTTTTCCCTTTTCACTCATTCTGTGCTAAAAATTTTCCCTTTGTACTTATCTTTATGCAAGAAACTTCGGGGGAATTTTTAAGGGACTGGGGTTTCTCCTTCTAAGGGGAATTATAATTCTATCACCTCAAAAAATTAAAAGCGACATCGCCCTCCTTCGGGGAAAAACCCCATTTTGGGGAGGAGGGAGTTTTCACCCCAGTTTAAAAGGGGCCCCTTTTTTGGGGGGGGCCCGGGGGTCCGGGGGTCCCCAATCCTTTAAATTTAAAAAAAAAATTTGGTGTAATTTTTTCCTCACCCAAAAAAAATCTGTCTTTTTTCCTTTTTAGCTCCCCCCCATGATAGGGGGGGCCGCTGGATTCATGTACCCTTTAAAAGGGTCCCCAGGGGAAGTTTTTTCCTTTATTTTTTAAAAACTCCCGGTCCTAAACCCAAACCCAAAGGGAAACTTTTTTGTAAAATTCTAAACAGCCCCAATTGTTATTGACCCTGTACCCTTAAAATTGGGGGAAAGGGGGAATTTTAAACCTGGGGGGTTTAACCCCCGGGGGAAAATAGAAAATCTTCCATGATAGCTCCCCGGGGGTTTTCCGCTATCCCAGGGACCCCCCACATTTGGTAATTTTATCTCAGCCCTCTCTTTTGGGTTGATACGTGGGGGTTCTCTTAATCCTAAGGGAAAGGGGACTTTTCCCTTTTTTTTCCCATCCTCAAAAATTCAGGGTTTCCCGTATTGTTAAATTATACTCTCTCCCAAAGCCATCAAAGGGTGGATATCTGTATTTTAAAGGATTTAGTTATTTCAGATCTTTGCCCCTCTTGTCCCCCAACGTCAAGACCCCCTGCCCCCCAAGGTTCGGGACTACCTCGGGGGGTTTTCCCGTCTTACCTGTTTGGGGACGAGGATTTTGTAATATCCCCCGAGGGGGGGTGGCTGCAATTTTTTACAAGAAAACCCCGGGGGGATAGGACGGAGCCACTTTTTTTTTGGGGAGACAGCAAAGCGGTCATTAGGGCCCCACGATTGCCTACACTAACACCCGTCGGAAAGGGGGCGGGGATAAAATTAAATTTTGATTTGAGAATTTTGGGCCCAATTTAAAACTTTTTTTCCCTTCAAAAACCCCAAAAATCCTAGCACCAAACTCCAATGGTCTGAAAACTAAAAAAAGATTTATGGGCCGGGCTGGAGTATAAGAAGTTTGCCCCGGGGGTGGGATGCCAGTTAAATTATTAAATTTTTTGGGGAACAAACGGGGCGGTTTTTACCCAAAATTTTCCCTAAGGGGATTAACTCTATTTTCCAATATTTTATGCATTGAAGGACTCATGGGGGGGAAATTTAGGGAAAAAATTTCTGCTATCCCTTTTAAAAAAGTCCAAAGTGAGTTCAAAGACCATTTTATTCACCAAAACCCCCCGATGACAGGGACCCCCTCAAAACGGTTTTGGGCCTCTGTCTCCCCCCCCTTTTCTGAGGCAATAGGGATTCCCTTAAAAAACCCCCCCAAAATGAAAAATCTTAGGGTTATTAAAAACCTTGGGTAAAAATTTAAACCCCCCGGGCCCCGTTTGGTTCCCCAGGAAAATTTCAACAAGTTTCTTAATCCTGAGTCAACCCCTTTTCTCCCACCGTTCCAATCTTTTCCCTTACAAAACCACCCCCTTTCCCGAAAACCTATGAAACGGGGTTTAAAAAAAAATTTTTAAACCAAAGGCCGGGGGAAAGGAGTGTCTCTCCCATCCTCTCCCGCCAAAATTTAAATTAATAAATGTTGACTTAAAAATCTTTTCAAAGGGGGTTTTGGGCGGACAGGCGGGCCCATTTTCTTCCCTTTTCTCATTAGCCCTTACAGATGGGTTTCGAAAAAGGGCCCGATGGCGGTCTTAATATTTAAAATCATTACGCCCCGGGAAATTAGATCAAATTAATCCGGGTTTCATCCCCTCCAGCTGTCCCTGTCCATTGATGCAGAAAAAGCGTTCGACGGGGTCAGCTGGGTTTTTTGGGGGCATGTATGGAGGGAAATTTGGGGGATTCCCAGGACCTTCCTTTTCTTAACCCTTCCTTTCCTATAAAAACCGCCCCCCCGGCCCCAAAACTATCCCCGGGGTTTTCTTTCTGGGGCCATTCATTTGGGGAGGGGGCATTTCGCCAGGGATGCCCATTATCCCCACTACTGTTTAATTTGGCCATGGGAGCCGCTCCCCGGGCCCCGGGCCCGTCATCCAGATCTCCGGGCATTAATATCGGTTAAATTCCAATTTTTAAGGTCTCCTTTTTTGCTGATGATTTTCCCAATTTATCTTTTACCCATTTGGTGGGGGTTCCGATAGCTTTAGTTTCTGTTTACAGATTTTTGCCCTTTTCTGGGGCCTTCAAGGTTAATGTTTTAAGTCAGCGGGGGGGCGTTTTTTGGGGCGGGCCAAAAAAGAGGGCCCGGGTTGATCTCGGGATTTTTCCTGGCTCACTGGAAATTTTTGGGGCAACCCCTAATCCATCCTGGCGGGGGGACGGCGAAAAAAAAGGTACGGGGGGGGAAAGGGAAAACAACCAGAGGACCCAGTGGAGCTTGCTGGTCCTCTTTAAAGGAAACAAAACCCGGGGTACCCTGACCCCGGGGGGGCCCCCTCCCCGGCCTGGAGTGCCCCGGCCCATCTGCAGCGGGCTCCAACCCCAAAGAACAGCCCGTCCCCCCCCTCTCTGGCATCCCACGCCTGGATCCCCGGGGGTTTTAGTGGTTTTGGGCCCCCCGAAAAACGGGCCTCCCGGCTCCCGCACCCCGTTGGGGGAAAGGTCTCCCCCGGCCTGTGTGCCCCCGGGAAAAGCGCCGCCTTTTAATCCCCGCCGGCGCGGGCCCCGGGGGTCTCTACTCCCGGCGGGGGGGTCCCCTGCGCTCCCCCACCCCTCTGCTTAGGGCCCCCGGGGAAGGCTTTTAAATTTTTTCTCCTGGCCGGGGGGGGGCCCCGGCCACAAGACTTTTGGCCCATTTTAAGCAGTCCCTGTCAGGTACAGTGGGAGGGCCCCCTTTGACCCCGGGCCCCTCTGCGATCCTTCCTGCCGGCCGAGGACGCAAAATTTCGGGGGATTATTCTCACCCTCCACTGCGCTTTCTCCCTCCCAAGGGCCCCCTCCCCGAGTTGCCCAACACAGCAAAAAGCCGAGGGGACAGGTCCCAAAAGCAGGCCCCCTTGGGGACCTTGGGTCTCTGAGCCCAAATCCAGCACAGGGTGCTCCCCTACCCGCCAAAACAGCAGGGAAAGGCCTGCTGCCCCCTTGCTGAGGGGGATTTCTAAAAAGGACGCTTGCCGGCCTGACACGGGCAATCCCCTTTTTCCCAGGGGTAATCTGCCCTTCTTTGGCCAATCCGCAGCCCCCCTGCACTTTTGTTTCTTCTCCATCTCCTGTTTGGGGGCCTTTAAACCGGGCTAAAATTTTTTCGGCCAGAGGGGGACTGATCTCTAAAATGCAAGATCAGCGGGGGAATAAAAACCCCCCGTCTTTTCCCCCCCATGCTGCGGCGGGGGTTTTCTGCCCCTCCTAAACTGGGTGTCCCTTTGCTCTAATAATTTTTACTGCGCCCTAGAAAACCTGGGCCTCATCCCCTGAATCAAAGGGGGGACAAATGCTAGGGGTTTGCCGCTTGAGCCCCCCCCGACCCAAAAGAAACACCCTGACGGGAAAACCCGTACCAAAATCTTCCCCTACTAAGGAGGCCCTTTAAAGCTTTTTTAACCCGCTAAAATTTAAAGGGCCCTTGGGGGGGTTTTTAGTTGTGGAGTCAGACAGGAAATAAAAAACAGCTCCCGGGCAGAGGGGGACACTCTTGAAAACGAACATGAGGGATACCCGTCTTTATGTCTCTGATAGAAACACATATGGTTTTCCAAGCTAAACTTTGGTAAAACCCAAAACAGGGAAATTGGAGGCCCTGGAAATTTAGGGGCCAAGAATTATTTTAAGGGGGTTCGGGGGCCTTCCCGGGGAAGGGCCAAAAGGCGGGGAAAAATTTGTATCCAAATAGGGGAGACCATTTTTAATGGACGGGTTGGGGGAAAAACCTTCTCTCTACTATTTTAAAAACCCTGGACCTACTCCGGGTTTTTAAAGGGCCAAAAGGGGTTTCCAGTTTCCCCCCCCGGGAGATGTAATTTTGCTGGGGGTTCACGATTTTCCAATTGAAGGAAAAAAATTATGCCCAAGGCGGATTGGGGCCCCACAAGTGGGGGCCCGGGGGGCTTTCTCCCAATTTGTTTCCGGATTTATCTTTGGGCCCACCCTCCCAAAAGAGGGGGCATCGGGAGGCTCTGTTGGCCCTCTCTAAAGAACCATAATAATTCGCGTACTGATGGGGGGTTTCCCTTTTTGCCCTTGGTGGTCCACGAAAGGAAGTTTCTCCCTGGGCCCCGGGATATGGGTTTCTTGGGACTTTTATGCTGCTTTGGAAAATTCCCTTTTCTGGATTTACCCAATTGGGCCCCCCGGGGGTCCAAACCCCGGTTCCCCAGCCCCGAATGGAAAAACGGGGTTCAGCCCTTAAAAAAAACCCGTAAAACTTCGGGAAGCCACTGGGGTTTCCCCACCCAGGCGTTGGCTCAAAAGGGGGGAGTTTCTTGGGGTACTAGTTGGGGGGGATTGGAGCCCCCTCATGGGCCCCGGAATTTTTTTTGGGCCCAATTGTAGGGTTTGTTTTAACTGCATTTCCATTTTGGGTCATTATTTTGGGGGTTTTTTTTTCCTTCTGGGTTTCCCTAAAGGGAATAGGTAAAACTGATTATTAATGGGTTGTTTAACCCCCTTGCCTTTTTTGTAGGGATTTTGGGATTTTTTACCCCTTACTAAACTGTTTTTCATGAGGGTTTTGCCCCTTTCCCTCTACACTTTCAGGGGGTGAGGAACCCTTGGCTTTAAAGAAAGTGTGCTTTCAGTGATTTGTTTTGATTTTTTTTTTTGGCCTCATCAGGAAACCTTGGTTGCACTTTGCTGCCCCCTTGGGGCCCGTTTATTGTTTACTAAAGTTCTTTTTTTCCATAATATTTCTTTTGATTAGTTTAGTTTTCCAGAGTTTTTTCCCTCTCCGAACTTATATAGTTTTTGGAAATGCCTTGATGAAAAAATTTTGTTTTTTTTGTTTGTTGCAGGGTCTGGTCTTTTTTCTCCCCCTTTCCCTTTGTTTCCCCCAGATTTGTTGGATGCCCCGGGTTTTTCCCATAAAAATCGGGCCCGGTTGTTAAAATAAATTGGTTTTGCAGTCCAGTTATTTGCGGGTTTTTCCTGTTT
Organism: Phyllomedusa bahiana; assembly: GCA_025379985.1. Lineage (NCBI taxonomy): Eukaryota > Metazoa > Chordata > Amphibia > Anura > Hylidae > Phyllomedusa > Phyllomedusa bahiana. Next base: position 31,003 of record JAODAL010024472.1, on the reverse strand, counting down.
TTTTTCCCAAAGGGTTTTAGGATACGTTTTTTTAAAATTTTAAAGGGTCTGAATTTTTGGGGCCAAAACCGGAGACTTTTGGGTTTAATGACCTTAAACCGACCCTGCTGATATTTTTTTTCCCACAAGAGCCCCAATTTTAAACAAAAAAGGGGGGAAATTCGGGTTTTATCAAGCATTTGTACCCCATACAGTATATGGTGTACCGGAAAAGGGAAAGAAGGTTTGGGGTTAGCGGTGTTGGTCTCTAGGTCCCCCCTTTCTACAGATTCACTGGGCCGTCCCCGGACCCCGGGGGGGGGCGATATTTGTTTTTGGGGAAGGGGCACTAAATTGGCACACCCATCATTTCTGTGGGGAAAAAAAAATTTTGGGCCCCTAAGGGGTTGGGGCCCCCAAACCCCCTTAACCCCCGGCCCCCAAACCCAACCCCCGCCCCCAAAAAAAAAGGTTTGGGGAAAAACGATTTTAACTTCTTTCTAAAGCCTTTTGGATAAACTTTCCACTTTGTTTTCAAAACACTCACCGGGGGCTAAATTGCTCCTCCAATTCCCCCCCCCCCAATTAACCCCCCCACATTTCCCCCCTTATTTATCTTTCCCCCCTTTTCCCACACCCAATATCTTTTCCCCCCAATTCTTTCCCCCAAACCCACATCAATATTCTTATTAAATTTTTCCCCTTCAATATTAAATTCCCCCCTAAATCTATTCCCCTGTTCCATAACCCCAATTAAAATTCCCCCCCCCACCCCCAAAAACCTCCGACCCAAATTTTAAAATTTCCCCCTACCCTTCCTCCCCCTAAACCAACAAATTTTTTTCCCTTTGGGAACCCCCAAATTAAAAGGGGCAAAATTAAAGGTTTTTTTTTGAGATTAAAAGGGTAGGGGGGAAACCTAAAGGGCCATTTTGGGGGAAAAAGCCCAAAGGGGCTGTTGTTGGGGGGGAGGGAACTTTTCTCTGGGCCCCCGCCGGGAAAAATTTTTAGGGGAGGCTCAGAGGAATTTTGCCTCTCTGAATTTAAACCCAATTTAGAATTCAAGTAGAAATAAAATCCCCCCCAAAGGGCCCGGGCCCTGCGGGGGTATTAAATTGCGAGCAAAATTGAAAACCCATGGCCGTACATGTACTAAAAAGGGTTCTGGTATTTCTCTCGAAAATAAATACTATAAAAGGGGCCCTAATAAAATTCTCACCCCCCCTTGTTTTGAAAACATGCTTCGAGGGGAATCTTTTTAAATCATTTCCCTACTCTATTAAAAACCCAATGCTGGAGTTCCTTGTTAGACCCTAAAACTTTTAGCAAGTCTTTTTTTCATTTTCTTCTCTAAATTTTACAAACCCTTTCCCGGATCTTTTTCCTTGACCCCGGGGAAGGGAAAAACCATGTTGCGGGAAATTTTTTCTTTCCTGTAATCTTCCCAAGCTTAGAAATACTGATTTTTGCCCAAATTTTAATACCCCCGTTTACGAGGAGGAGATTGTGGCCCCACTCTGGGAAAATTTCCCAAATCGGGAAAATTCCCCGGGCCCAAAAGGCCCTCCCTATCCTTTATTATCAGAAAAAAACCAGTCTCGGGCTCCTTTCCCCTATTTGGGAAAGGTCTTTAACTTTTTCTAAATGGCTCCACTTTTCTTCTAAGCTTCATTCATTTTTTACTTTAAATTCCAAAAACCGGTTTAAGGCCCCCCGGCATTTGGGGCCAGTTTCAGACCTATAACCTTTTTTAAAATGCGGTTTTAAAAAAATTTTTACAAAAATTTTTTGGCCCAAATGGGAATCTCCCTTTATTTTTCCCGCAGTTTAAACAAAAGGGGGCCCAGGTGGGTTTTTGGCCCCATGTAAAAAAGGGGGGGGGGAAAACACCAGGCGAGGGATAACCTCATTGATAAAAAGGAATAGGGGGGGACTAATGCTCCTGTCAGTTTGACGCCGAAAAGGCTTTTGATCCCCTTTTAATTTTTGGCCTTCAGGGTTTTCGTACGTTGGGTTTTTTGGAAATTTTGGTGGTTCCTTTTTTTGGGGCCCCATTTTCGGGCTCTACTTCACCCCACTGTCCAAATCAAAATTCCCGCCCCGCCACCCCCTTCAATGCTTAAAAAACAAAAAATGGGGATAGGCAGGGCCCCCTTTCCCTCTTACCTTTTCCGCTATTTTTTTCGCTTAGAAAGGGACCTTTTGGCGGGCTGCAAATTCGGTTACATGACAATATAAAGGGGGGGGCCCCGTTTAAAAGGAAAAGGGTTTTTAAAGGTTTCCCAAATATGCGGTGGATGCCCTTTCTTACCCCAAAATAATTTAAGGGTCCCCCTCCCCAATTTACATGTTTTTTTAAACCCGGGGTTTGGGATTTTTAAAGGCTATAAGTTTAAACCCAAGAAACCCAAAAAGCCTTCCCAAATTTTAATATCCCTGGGGCCCAAAAGCTCTCTCCCCTAAAACCCAAATTTTTATTTATTGATGGCAGACTAAAATTTTTTGCGGTATTGGGGTTTAAATCTTACCCCGGCTTTCCCCTTCTTTTTAAAAAAATTTTTTTCCTAAATTAATATCCGATTTTTAAAAGGCTGTTGGAAAGATAAAATTTGGCCAATCCTTATTTGGACGGATGGGCAGAAATTTAAAGAGGGGACCTTTCTCCCTAATTTGATTTATTTGTTTTGAGACCCTGCCCTTTCCCCACCCCCTTTAAAATGTTCTTCGCTCTTTGCAATTGGACTTAATCCATTTAAATTTTGGGGGGAAAAAAAGACTTGGATCTCTCGGAGTGTTCTTTGGCAAACTAGGTGGGGGGGGGCCTGGCCGGGGCCTGGTTTTTGTTAAATATTTTTTGAGGGTTTTAACTGTCCCAAACTTGGTCCGCTTTATTTGCTTTTCTCCAGATGGTTGGAGGTGGAAAAGTTTGGCTAGCCCCTTTTCCCCCCTAACTGCTTTTGTGGGGTACCAACCCTTCCCCTAGATTTCAATATCACCCCTTTTTTGCATTCTTTGTTTTCTTTAATTTTTGGAAAAAGATGTCACAAAATTTTGGGTTTTTCTTTTGGGGTTCTTTTAATGACCTCTTTATTTTTCACCCCCTGCTATTGGAGGGGGCGACCCAAACGAGGGTCTGAGGCCCTTTGGGTTTTAACCCAAATTTTTTTTTACTTTGGGGGATTTTGGTGGGCCAAAACGTTTCCCTTGAAATTGAAAAACGTTTGATGTATTTCGGTCCCTTGATTGCCCCTTTCGGGTTTCTTTTTTTCCCACCCTTTAGATCAGCATTTTTTTTACGTTTGTATTAAAATCCACCAAAAGTTTGCTTTACTTGTTTTGAAAAAAGATAGTTTCGGGGAGGACCCTTCCTCTAAAGGTTTGATATCGTCTATATACAAAATGTTAATTGGGTTCCCAAACCCGAATCCCCAAAAGTCCCCCTGTATATTGGGTTTAAATGGGGGGGAGTTTTGGGGTTCCCCCATTTTAGAGGGCACCTGGCAAAAAGATTTTTGGGGGGCAGGTAGCCCCCCTCCCTCTCTCTCTGGGCCAAAAAAATAAAGAAAAAACCGTACAAAATTTTTTAATTTCACCCGGTATCACACCCTGCTCTCCTGCCCCAGATTGAAGCCCATTTTAACCCGGGCTGTTGCTGGTGATGTGGGGATCCAGGGGCAAACTTAAAAGCATTTGTTTTTGGGGAAAATGAGGGATACAGCCGTTTTGGTAAAGGTTCAGAATTGGGTTTGTTGTTTTAAACAGGTTAGGGTCCCTCTTACCCCGCAGACCCTTTTTTTTTAAAGTTCCTTAAAGCCCCCTTTGGGGGGGGGAAAGGGGAAGGGCATTCCTTTATTTGTGACCGCTTTTCCCAAGGGGTTTATTGCTAGATTTTTGGAAAAAAAAGCTCTACTCCCCACTCCAAAAATGACCCTTGGGGTCTCCCTTTTTTTTTGGAAGTTAGGGGGAATGGTATATCTTACCCGCCTTTCCCCCAACCCCCTAAACCAAACCCGGACATTTTTGACGTATTTGGAAAAAAATTGGTTTTTTTTCTGGTTTTCCCGCATGATTGGGAGTTTTATACCCGGTTTAGCCCGGACCCGCAAAAAACCCAAAAATTTGGGAGCCTTAAATTCTTCCTTAAAGTTTTTTCTTGTTTTTGGGTCTCTCCCTTTCCTTTTCCCTTTAACCTGTTTTTGTTGGGAGTTGTTTTTGTCTTGGGGGGTGTCTTTGTCTTTTTTCCCCGCTAAAGGGCCTGCATCCACTGCTCCGGGGTACGGATTATTGGATTGCGCCTAGGTTTGGCACTACACTTGACCCTTTGAACCCCCCCTTTGAACTGTTTAAAAACCAAAACCGGGTTTTTGGGTTTTTTTTTAAAAAATTTTGTTTTAAATTTGAAAAAAAAAAATTTTTTTAAAAAATTTTGGGTTTGTTTTAATTCAATAAAAAGCTTTCCCCCCGTACTAATTTTGGTTTATTTTTAAAATTATTGAAAAATTTAAAATTGAAAAATTTTATTAAAATAAAAATTTAAAAAAGTAAAAAAAAAAAAATAAAAATTTCAAAGTTTTTTTTAATTCCCCTACCCCTCCCTTTTTCCCCCCCGGTCCCCCGGGGGGAATTGGGATTTGGGTTTTAAAAACCCCAGCCCCCTTCCAGGAGAATTTTCCCCAAATTTTCCCTCTTTTACTGGGCGGAAAGGTTCACCCAGGGCGCTTAAAGGCCCTTTTTTCCAACCCAAAATATTTCCCCTTTCTTTCCTAAGGTGGCGAAAATACCCTCATTTTTAAAGGACACGATGGGACCGGGAAAAGGCCTTTTAGAACCCTGTTCTCTTGGGGCCCTAAAAGACCGGGAAAGATCCCTTCCCCTTTATCTATGGACCCCCAAAATTTCAAAATTCGGCCCCTTGTTTCCCCCAAATTTTAAAAAAGTTGGAAGGGAGTGGGGGGTTTTTAACCCTTATTTCCGGGTTTTATTCCCCTTCCCCACCAACGGATTTACTCTCTTCAGTTTTATCAAAAAAATTTATCCCTTGCCACCATCGCCTTTTTTGGCTTACCCCCAAAAAATAGTGAGTTTTTATAGAAGTAAAGGACATGAACCTTTCTTTTTAAGGGGGAATGCTTTTGAAATGTTATCCCCCTCCCTTCTTCAAAAAACCACTTTTCTTTTCAGCGCTATATGTTTGGGTTTTGAAGGGGTTCAAAAAAAAAGGGGGCCCTTTCCCAGGATTTTTGTTTTTAAAATGGGGAAAAAGGGTTTTTCCCTAACCGGGAGATCTCTTTCTATTTTTCCCCGGGAAAGGGGGAAACCCCAAAAAAATTTATTTAATGAAAAGGGTGGAGGGACACTTTCTTTTTAAAATTTCCCCTTTTTCCCCCAATTTACTTTCTTTAAAAACCCCCCACCCCCCCCACCCCTTGCCCAAAACCTTTTGGAAATTCCTGCCTAAGGTACCACCCCCGACGGATTTTGTCCAAAAGTATATGGACCTGTGGGGAAAACCCTTTTTGAAGTTCTGGGAGCCCCAGTCAACAAACTCTAAAATTTTAATTTTTTGGGTTTTCCTTTTAAATTTAGAGCCCAACACAGCTCCTTGTTCCTTAATTTACCACAACAGATTCTATGGAAACCGACCACTTTCTAGCATATAATTTTTATTAAGGCGGCCAAAAGAAGTCCTCCTGGCCAAATGTTGGAACCAACGTCCCTACATTGCAGGAAGTTATCCAGGTGGAAAAACATCATTCCTTAAATGACATAATAGACATTACAGGACTAAGAAAGCCCAATGCGATAGGTAAATTATTACACCCCCCCGGGAGATCAGGAGACATCTGCAGCATTTTGTTTCCAACCTACTGGTATCTCTCCTCTCGACTTGCAGGTTCTCTCGGAGGCTTTTGTATGTCTGTATCCCCATAACATGATCTTTCCCTCACATATCCTGACATCATGCCTGATACGTCGCTTGGAACTGTGCATCAAGTTGGTGTGAAGTTTGTCCTTAGCTATTTCTCTCCCTCGGGCTTTAGAACGGGACTGGTGACGATGCTCTCAGCATTTGTATCAGCACATGATTTGTTTTACACCTTTTATTCCTCAGACCTTGACGTGATACTAAGGTGTATGTGATTAATGTCTCTTATACATAGACTGCGTATAGGTGTAAGCCACTGTTCTGTGTTGTTGTGTGTTGTTGTTTTTTTTTATGCGAGGGGGGGGGTCTCCACTTTTATTATATTTTTTTGTTTTTTTCATTTAGTGAAATTATTGAACAATCTTTGGGCATCCTCAAAAGGAAGGTGAGACGCAAATCTCTCTAACATCCACCAGCTCTGATGCTCGTCGTTGAGAGGAGAAGAAGAGGATTCAGTGACAACCTGTTGAAGCGCTTTGAACTCCAGATTAAGGCATGCCTAAAAATATATAGTGGCCACACAAAAGTTATCTGACGACTTTAGACACGGTAATAGCATTTTCCCCATTTCATTTAGGGGACGTACGTTACTTTTGTTGGCTTAGATAACAGTACTACAAGCCTGTAGGCTAGTAAATAACGATGCGTAGATTGGCGCGTTACATACCGCCGCAGTACATCCAGATGCGTTGGAGCTCGGTCTGAGTAACACTTACTCCCGATGCACGGGGGACCGGCAGCACCGCTGGCTCCATAAACATGTATGATACTTACATTCCACTTATACATGTCACTTAATACGATGTTTTGTACTAGCATGAGAGGAGGCGATAATCACCTATGAAACTATTGGATTACTGGTTAATTGCGGCCAATTACGCCGTGTGAACAGACACACTGATTGCTTTACATTGTAGCAAAGGTGTAACATCATTCAGTAGTTCGATCCCCATAAATGAGTATATAATAAAAAATTTACAAACCGTTGTGAAATAAACAATCTTGCCCAAACATTGAGTCCTGTCATATGATACACATGTCCATTTCCACGGCTATAACTGCATCCCTTCACCACAGATCTTACATCACCTTAATTCTCACATTTGTCCTTTCCTTTGTAAACATGGGTTATTTTGGAATTTTTTTTCACTTTCTTGATATGTCAGGCGTTTATGTTTTTCTGTAATTTTTACATTAAATTTTTTCACATATATTTTTTAAACCCGCCGAAAGTGGTTGCCATACACCGCGACACAAAACCCAGGATCCCAAGACCAATATTAACACAATCCACTGATATGAAATACCGCCACACAGTGCCGTATCCTGAGGCGAGGGAGAGGGGGGGGGGAGGGGGGGCATCACCCAGTGCAAATGCTCAGAGGGGTGAGTTGTGCATGGCACGCGACACCTCCTTACCCGCCCAGTCGAACACTCTCTTCACGCCGGCCATTTAAAAACAGCCATGCCAGTCAGCCAGCTGCCACACAGACTGTGCAGCTAGCTTCTACAGGGAGAAGGCAGGCCGGTTCGATACCATCCTCTTCCTTTTTCTCAGTGACGCGGAAATAAACATCAGTTCGCAGGGCGGCGTGATGTAAGGCATTTCATGTCCCTCTGTGATGCTGGATAACTCGCTAGGCAAAGATGCTTAACCTGTGTTTCTACAATACTGCTGGACAACCTAACCTCTACAATCCTGCGACACCAGCCACTACAAAACTGCCTATACCTGCTCTACATACTGCTATAACCTGCCTCTACAATTCCTGCTTATACCTTCCTCTACAAATACTTGCTATACCTGCCACTACAATACTGCTGTACCTGCCACTACATACTGCACAACCTACTTCTACAAATACTGCTACACCTACCTCTACAAATACTTGCGAATACCTACCTCTACAATACGCTACACCTACCACTACAATACGAATACCTACCTCTAGCAATACTTGCTATAGCCTACCTCTACAATACTGTCTATAGCCTACTCTACAATACTTGCACAACCTGCCACTACAAAACGTGCATATCCTCCACTACAATACTGCTACACCTGCCACTACAATACTGCTACACCTGCCACTACAATACAGCTACAAACTGCCTCCTATCAAAACTGCTATACCTAGCCCACTACAAGACTGCACATTACCCTTTCCACTACCAAATACTGCTACACCCTGCCACTAGCAATACTTATATCAACCCTTACCACGTAACAATACTGCTATATCCTACCTCTACAATATTGCTATAACCTACGTCTAAAATAACTGCTAACCATACCTCTACACTACGGCCTACACCTGCCACTACAGATACAGCGACACCGTTCCACTACAAAACTGCATACCTCCACTACAAATACTGCTACAACTTCCACTACAATACTGCTATAACCCTGCCACTACAAATACTGCACTACACGACCTCTACAATACTGCTATACCTACCTCTACAATACTGCTACACCTACCTCTACAATACTGCTATACCTACCTCTACAATACTGCTATACCTACGTCTAAAATACTGCTATACCTACCTCTACAATACTGCTACACCTGCCACTACAATACTGCTACACCTGCCACTACAATACTGCTACACCTGCCACTACAATACTGCTATACCTGCCACTACAATACTGCTACACCTGCCACTACAATACTGCTTACACTGTCCACCAACAATACAGCTACAAGCTCCTCTTAGCAATACTGCTATAACCTGCCACTACAATACTGCTAAACCTGCCACTACAATACTGCTAAACCTGCCACTACAATACCTGCAATACCCTACCTCTCTACAATTACTGCTATAGCCTACCTCTACCAATCACAGCTATACCTACTGCAAGAAATACGGCATATACCTACCTACATACTAAAACGTGCTAAACACTGCGCACTACAATACTGCTACACCTGCCACTACAATACTGCTACACCTGCCACTACAATACTGCTATACCTTCCACTACAATACTGCTACACCTGCCACTACAATACTGCTATACCTACCTCTACAATACTGCTGTACCTACGTCTACAATACTGCTGTACCTACGTCTACAATACTGCTATACCTACCTCTACAATACTGCTATACCTGCCACTACAATACTGCTATACCTACCACTACAATACTGGCTTACAACCTGCCGATTACAATACTGCTATAACCTGCCACTAACAATACTGGCTACCACCAGCCCACTACAATACTGATATACCTACCTCCTACCAAATACTGCAACAACTGCCACTCACAATACTGCTACACTACACACTACAAATACCTGCTACATCTCCTGCCCACAACAACTACTGTCTGACAAGGTCTGCCACTACAATACTGCTAAACCTGCCACTACAAAACATGGCTATACCTGCCACTACAAGTATGCTGATAGGACTCAACTTACAAAACGGCAAGTAATTCTCACTACAATACTGCTACACCTGCCACTACAATACTGCTATACCTGCCTCTACAATACTGCTATACCTGCCACTACAAAACTGCTATACCTGCCACTACAATACTGCTACACCTGCCACTACAATACTGCTACACCTGCCACTACAATACTGCTACAACTGCCTCTACAATACTGCTATACCTACCTCTACAATACTGCTGTACCTACGTCTACAATACTGCTGTACCTACGTCTACAATACTGCTATACCTACCTCTACAATACTGCTACAACTGCCACTACAATACTGCTACACCTACCACTACAATACTGCTACACCTGCCACTACAATACTGCTATACCTGCCACTACAATACTGCTACACCTGCCACTACAAAGTTACCTAGCTCATACCTACCTCTACATATTCTGCGCTTCACCTGCCACTACAAAACTGCTATACCCTGCCAAACAATACTGTCACAAACCTGCGCACTACAATACTGCAATACCTTACCACTACGAATACGTGCTGACAACTGCCCACTAACAATACTGCTCTACCTACCACTACAATACTGCTACACCTGCCACTACAATACTGCTACACCTGCCACTATCGAATACCTTGCATACCTCCACTACAATACTGACGATAACCTGCCACTACAATACTCGCTATATCCTCTCACTACAAATCGCATAGATCCGTGGCCACTAACAATTACTGCTACACGCTGCCACTACAATACTAGCGAATAGCCTGCCACTACAAATACTTTGACACACATCAGGCCACTACAATACTGCTACAACTGCCTCTACAATACTGCTATACCTGCCTCTACAATACTGCTATACCTGCCTCTACAATACTGCTGTACCTACGTCTACAATACTGCTGTACCTACGTCTACAATACTGCTATACCTACCTCTACAATACTGCTACAACTGCCACTACAATACTGCTACACCTACCACTACAATACGAGCTACACCTGCTCACTACAATACGCCTCTTTACCTACCTCTACAATACTGCTACACCTGCCACTACAATACTGCTATACCTGCCACTACAATACTGCTATACCTGCCACTACAATACTGCTATACCTGCCACTACAATACTGCTATACCTGCTACTACAAAACTGCTATACCTGCCACTACAAATACTCTACACACTAGCCACTAACAATACTGCTAACTGCCCTCACAATACCAGCATACCTGTCCACTACAACACTGCATACCGCCACTACTTAATACTGCTACACTCCTGCCACAAAATACTGCCACACGCGTACACTACAATACTCTAACACCTGCCACTACAATACTGCTATACCTGCCACTACAATACTGCTACACCTGCCACTACAATACTGCTATACCTACCTCTACAATACTGCTACACCTGCCACTACAATACTGCTATACCTGCCACTACAATACTGCTACACCTGCCACTACAATACTGCTATACCTACCTCTACAATACTGCTACAACTGCCACTACAATACTGCTACACCTACCACTACAATACTGCTACACCTGCCACTACAATACTGCTACACCTGCCACTACAATACTGCTATACCTGCCACTACAATACTGCTAGAGCCTGCACTACAATACTGCTATACCTAGCAACAACAAAACTGCTATACCGTGCCACTACAATACTGCTACCAACCGCTACTACAAAACTGCCTATACCCGGCCACTTATCAATACTGTACAGCCTGACCATACAATACTGCACAACTGCTCTACAAATACAGCTAGACCTGCCTCTACAATACAGGCTACCCAGCCTCTCACAAGACTGCTGTACCTACGTCTAACAATACTCCTGTACCTACGTCTACAATACTCTTACCCCTCAAATACTCTACCTGCCCACAATCTGCAACCTACCCACAATACGCAAAACCCTTCCTCTACAATAGTTTAACCGCCCTCCAATCGTTAAAAAAATTCTATACCCCTACAATCTGCTAAAACCTCCCTACAATACTGCTAACCCTCCCTACAAAACGCAAATACCTCCCTACAATACTGTACACCTGCCAAACAATCCCTTACCTTCCTTTTAACAATCTGCTATACCTCCCTACAAAAACTGTAACCTCCCTAAAAATACTGCTAACCTGCCACTACAATATTGCTAACCCCCCTACAATACTGCTAAACCTGCCCTACAATACGCTATACTGCCCTACAAAACGCTATAACCCCCCCTACATACGGCTATACCTCCTTACAATACTGCTATACTACCCTACAAACGCTATCCTGCCTCCTCAAAGTACAACAATACTGCTACATCCTGCACTACAATACTGCTATACTGCCGACTACAATACTCGCTACACCTGCTCTTTACTATAATGCTTTACCTACAACCCATTCAAATACTGCATATACCTGCCACTTCAATACTGCTAATATACTGCCTCTACCATGCTAGCTTAGTCAGCACAAGTATACAATAATGCTATACATACACTACAATAGGCCATATTACCTGAACTGTCCATACTGCTACCCTGCCACATACAATACTGCTTTAACCTGCGCCTCTACAATATTGCTGATACGCGGCTCTACGCGCGCAATTACTGCTATTACCTACCAACTATAATACGGCGTATACCTGCCTCTAGACATTACTGCATTATACCTACCACGTACCAATAATGCTATACTGCCACTACAATACTGCTTTATATACCTAGCCCCATACACATTACTGCATTTTATTCCCTGCCGCCCTACAATACTGCTATACCTGGAGTCTCTCCCAAATAGTGCTTTGTATACCTACTATAACCATTACTGCCTATACATGCTTAAATACTGCTCGTATTCATACGTCTACAATACTGCTACACCTGCCTTTACAATATGCTTTTATACCTGGCCTATACCAATAACTGCTGTCTGTGCTACGTTCTACATTACTGCTATACTGCCTTACATTTCTGCTATACCTGCCATACAATTTATGCTATACTGACACTACAAAGTGGTCTGCTAGTCCACTAGTCTTTTCAATACTGCTTATACCTACAATACAAGTGTACTGCTATATTCCTGCACTCTTTACAATACTGCCTATACTGCCATCACAACTACTGAATATATACTGCCTATAAATATCTGTTATAACCTACCCATACATATACTGCTTCACACCTAACTCTAACAATACTGCTAACACCGCTGCAACTATCTATTTACTGTATTACCTAACTTAGACAAGTACTTGCTCTTACCTTACCATCTATAATAACTGCTATACCTGCACTATTTATACTGCTATACCTGCCTCTAGCTTTATCTGCTATACCTTGCCTCTACAATTCACTGCATTATATACCTACCATCTATAATACTGCTGTATAACTGCACTCTTTACAATATGCTTACCTACCACTACAATACTGCTTACCTGCCACTACCATTACTGCTATACTTCTGCCCCTACAATACTGCATCTATACCTGCCCCTACAAAACTGCTATAACTGCCTCTACAATACTGCTATACCTGCCTCTAAAAACTGTATACCTACCACTAAAATATCTATGCTATACCTACCACTAACAATACTGCTTTACCTGCCTCTACAATATCTGCTATACCTACCGTCTCTTACAATAATGCTATACTGGCCACTACAAATAATGCTATTCACCTCGAAACTACATACTAGCTTATACGTCTGCCTCTACATGACTGCTATTCTGTCTCTACTAATACATGCTATACTACCACTAGACAATACTGCTATACCTTTGTGCAACTACATATATGCTATACCTGCATATAAATAGCTATACCTGACTCTACAATATCTGCTATATACATGCCCTCGTACAATACTGTTATAACCTGCCACTACAATACTGCTATAGCTGCTCATGCAATACTGCTATACCCTGCAACTACAATTATGCTGTTACCTGCCACCTAAAATACTGCTATTCTTGCCAACTTCCTGAATTACTGCTACACCTGCATCTAACAATATGCTACAGTAGCCTAACTACATATAGTCTGCTTACCTGCCACTCTACAATAACTGCTATACATACCACGAACAATAGACTGGCTATACGCTGCCTATACAATTACTGCCTTATACTATACCACATTTACAATAATGCTACACCTATGCCACTACAATGTTGCATTTTATACCTAGTCTACAATACTGCTATACCTGCCTCTACAATACTGCTATACCTGTCTCTACAATACTGCTATACCTGTCCAACTATCAATTACTGCTATACCTACATTGTGTGTAATCTAATGCCATATAGAACTGACCACTACAACTTCTGCTATACTGTCTCTACCATACTGCATATACCTGCCTCGACCAATACTGCTATGACCTGTCTCATACTATATACTGCTAGACTGCCACTACAAGACTGCTATACCTACTCTTACAATACTGCTATACCTACCTCTACAATACTGCTATACTTGCCACTACAATATTGGCACGTATACCTGACCTCTACAATACATGCTACCCTGCCACTACAATAACTGCTTTCCATAACTTCTTACAATACCTGCTACACCTACCTCTACAAGTACTGCGTATACCTGCCACTACTATATGCTTACTACTTACGTCTACAATACTGCTACACCTGCCTCTACAATACTGCTATACCTGCCTCTACAATACTGCTATACCTGCCTTTACAATACTGCTATACCTACCACTCATGTAGATTATACCTGCCACTACTAATACTGCTATACCGTGCCACTTACAGATAATGCATATACCTGCCACTACAATACTGCTATACTGCAGTCACTTAGCAATACTTGCTAGACACCCTCAATACATTAACTGCACATCCTGCACTACAATCTGCTACTACCTGCCTTCTACAATACTGCTATACCTAAGTTGTCTACAATGTACTGCTATTTACTGCCATACTATAATATGCTATACCTGCCACTACAATGCTGCTATACATACGTATACAAGTATTTTGCTTTACATGCCTCTACAATTACTGCATATTAACGTACATCTACAAATACACGGCTTTACATAGCATACATTACTGCTATACCTGCCTCTACAATGCTGCTATACCTCACGTCACAATATGGCTATACCTGCCACTAACCAATACGGCTGTATTACCTGCCTCTTACAACATACTGTATATACCTGCCTTTTACAAACTGCTACACCTGCCGCACTACAATAATGCTATACTACGTGTCTACATTACTGCTTAACACCTGCGCCTCCTACAATAATTGTATACTGCCTTCTAAAAGTGTAGGCTGCTTATACCTCGCCACTAAGATACTGCTACAAAACTGCCTCTTACAAAATACTGCTTTCACCTGCTTCTACAATACTGTATACCTTGCCTCTTACTATACTGCTGTACCTAGACGGTCTACATACTGCTGTACCTACGTCTTTTAAAAAGAAAACCCAAAAATCCTGCTATACTACTCTACAAATAATGCGTGTACACCTATGCCTCTACAATATGCTATACCTACACCAATATACGCAATTTATGCTTGACTTTCATGAGGGCTCACTGAACATGACGAAGCTGAATTTGGTTTCTTAATCGGCAGTTTCTTATTCGGGCTTGAAGCGTATGGTTTCTTATATTCACTCAGTTTCTTAATTCGCGCTTGCAAAATTATTTTTTTGTTTTTTCAGAGGATAATAAATAGGCTGAAAGCTTTTCAGCTTAATAAATTGTTCATTAAACTGATGTGGACTCCAAGGACAACCGTTGAGTTGAAACAGCCCGGTAAATGCTAACAGTTGGTCATAAAATGGGCATAAACGCAGTAGATAACATCAAAATAAGATAGGTACAGATTTTTAAAGGTTAAACTGCTTGTGGGACCATGATCCCACACATGTCATTCATATTAAGAGGGATGTCAACATCTAAAGTTCAGTTTACCTACCAAGCCTGGCCCAAAGTGATTGGGCATTAAAACTGGCATCAGTGTGATGTGGGCAGTTGACGGCAGTTTTCAATGATTTGAATAAAGTAAACTGGTGATTTTTAAAGGGTTAATGGCTTTGGGCCACTGTATCCCATCACTGCCTTCTATACCAAGACGTATACCACACATCATAATTCAGTTTACTCCAGCCTAGCCAAAGTGATTCTGGGCCTAATATCTTGCATCAAAGTGGCGCGGCGGGCGTGTCGTTTTCACTGATTTGAATAAGTAACTGGTGTTTTTAAAGGGTTTCTTTTAAACGGCTTTGGGCACTAGATCCCATCACTGCCGTTCCTACAAGAGGCGATACCACAGTCATCTCAATGTCAGTTTAACTCCGCACTGGCCCAAAAGTGATACTGGGCACTAAAAACTGGCATCAGAAAATGGGCAGAGGGGCAGTTTCATTGATTTGGAATAAGTAACTGGTGTTTTTTACAGGGTTTTTGTTTAAATGGTCTTTGGGCCACTGATCGAACACTGCATCATACTAAGAGGGACTCGCACCCACATCTCATGAATGTCGTTTATCAGTCTTGGCCCAAAGTGATTTCTGGGCCACTTAAAATACTGAGCATGCCAAACCCAAAAAAAAAAAAAAAAAACAAAAAAAAATAGTGGGCAGACGGGCAGTGTTCACTGATTTGAATAGTATGTAATGTGTATTTTAAATGGGTTTTAATAGACTTTTGGCCACTATGATCCCACACTGACCTCCCATACCATGGAGGGATGCCCCACATCAGAATTTTTCAGTTTACTCAGCCTGTCATGGCCAAAGCTTGATTCTGGCATTGTAAAAACTGGCATCAAGAAGTGGGCAGACGTGCAGTTTTCACTGTTTTGAATATCGTAAACTGGTGTTTTTTTAAAGGGTTAAAATGGCTGTTGGGCCACTTGATCCCTCATGCTTATCATACTAAGAGTGAGATGTCCACATCAAAATTCAGTTTACTCCGAGCCTGGACCAAAAGTGCATATTTCTGGGCACTAAAAAATGCATCAAGTGGGCGTTATCGAGCAGTTTTTCACTGATTTGGAATAAGTGTAACTGGTGTTTTTAAGAGGGTTAAATGGTACTTTGGGCCACTGATCCCAACATGCTCTTCATTGTACCAGTGGGAGGTCCCATATCTCAAATTCAGTTTACACAGCCTTGGACCACAAAGCTCTCTGGGTATTTATATAATATTTCTCATGATTTGTACAATGACCATTAGTGGTTCCAAGCGAACATAAAAGCCTTTTACTTGATGTGTTTGTATTGGGTGTTTTTTTTTTTCCTCTTGACTGTAAGACTTTCTGCCTGTTCCCTGACTTGGTTTGTGAGCTCTGATAAGCAGCAGTGGAGACACATTGATTTATGGTTCTTAAGTTCAGACTTTCGGGTTTGATAATAGAATTACTGATAAGGTTTAGATAGATAATCCCCCCCTCCCCTCACCCCAGGGCAGAAAAAGTTCAAACTATCTTATCTTTCTAAGTTACTCGTCTTTGTGATAGCAGATATTTTTGTATCGTATTTCTGTGGAAGACATACAATATGTATCATTACCTGCGTCATCTTTTATTTTTAATTCACTAATATAGAGAGGGACAAGTGATGTGTTCAGTCTGCCAGCGGTACTAAAAAGTTATATATCACAGTTACAGAAGGATAATATTTTATATGTATTTTGTAATTGCCAAAAATACAAAAATGCCCAAAAATGTTTTTAAAATAAATACAATTTTTCAGAATATTAGTTTTACAAAAATCCTCCATTCATGATGCGCAGTGTCCCTTTAAAGTGGGCAGACAGGGCAGTCTTTACTAATATGAATAGGTATACTTGGTATTATCAAGTGTTACATGACTTTGGGCTCCACTGATCATTACACTGAGACATAACAGTCCAAGCAGGGAAGGCCCTGCATCAAATGTTGTTTCAGTTTCATCCTGGCCCAAAGTGGTTCTGGATATTACAGCCTCATATAAAAAAGTAGATAAAGCAGTGCGAGCTCATTCTGCAACAGAATGGAAGAACTCAGTTTCTCTCAATGGGTTTTTGACCTGAATGTTGGCTCATTAATTCGGCAGACGTTTGTCTACTTACTGTGAATAGATCATGCTCTGTGTTCCGAAGATTTGATAAATTCCTGTTTAATTGGATTGGATTTAAGTTTCTTGCCATGAAAATTTATGGCGTCCTATTGATGGCGACTGCTCTAGAATGTCAATGGGACATACAATTTGCCAAAAGAATGGTATTTGTCCCCACAGATAGTGTTAGGGCCTTCAGTTTTATGACCTGAACCCAAAACAAAAGATTATGTGAAAATTATATCTTCAAAGGTTTGAATGATTCTAACATTTAAATTATATATATACATTCTGGGGTTATTTTTATTTAGGTCTCTTTGTCCTGTATTGTCTGGAGAAACAAATGACTTTCCATCCTGTTCTGCGAGACAGGAGGCTGGAATAGGTTGGTAGCCTATTCAAGGCATTAGTTTCATGGCTCATGGGATATCGCTCATATTCTTTAAACATTAAGAGGACGACATGTATGTGCAATGGGATTTTCGTCTCTCGTTTTCTAGGCGAACCTTGCCGCCCCACCGTCCACGAAATCACCCGTGTAGATACGCCCGAGTAGGACTAGTAGGATGCAGTAGTTAGCGCAGAGTTCGCCAACGCTTTCAGTGCGTCCCGCAACCCCGCATGAGAGGGTCCATGCTGCGCAATGGACTGCGGTCGTATGCGTAGGCGTTTCCGAGGGCGGGAAGCGCGGCGTTAGGCTATTCATCTCACGTGCAGCGCTCGATAATCAGAGTAGGAAATGTTACGTATCTGCGTGTAGGCAAAGTTCGGCGCATCTGTCATGCGCTCGGCGCTCGACAGGCAAGACTGGTTGATTTCTTGGTCTTATAATGATCCTCGCGGTGAGGAGGCGAAAGTGAAGCGAGATAAGTTGACATGTGTCTATGGGGCGGGTGAGGTTGACGGCCCTCGCACACCTCCCCGGCACTCCGGCCACATCGGCGTAATTGCGGGGGCGTCAAATTAGTTCCAGCAGTTTAAGCCGTGTGAGTACCTTGCTAAGAGGGGAAAAACAAAAACACCAATACAAACATAATCCTAGAAAAGATGTAGGTTGGTTTTTTTGACACTGATTGTATTGTACACATCATGAAAGATTTATTACCAGTAGCTGCTTTGGGCCAGCCTGGAGTTAATTCTGACCATTGTTGTGTGGTATCTGTCTTGGTATGTAAAGGCATGTGTGGGTATCAGTGGCACAAAGCTCATATTTACACCTCTTAAAAACACCAGTTACCTTAAATCAAAAACACTGAAAAGATTGCCCGTTCGTGCCCACTTTGATGCCAGGATTTATGTGCCCAGATTCACTTTGTGGCCAGGCTGTGGAGTGTAAAACTGGAATTTGATGTGGAGGCATCCGCTAACTTAGTATGATGGCAGTGTGCGGGAACAGTGGCACCAAAGCCATTAAACTTTAAAAACACCAGTTTACATATTCTAAATCAGTGGCAAAAATGACCATCTGCCCACTTTGATTGCCAGTTTTAATGCGAGCGAATGTCACTTTGGGCCAGGTGTTTTAAATCTGAATTTGATGTGGGGGTATCCCTCTTGGTATGAATGGCAGTGAGGGATAGTGCACAAAGCATTTAACCCTTTAAAAAACACCTAGTTACTATTCAATTCATTGAAAAGACTGCCCGTCTGACACCTTTGTGACTGTTTTAATGTGTCATGAAGTTCACTTGGGCCAGGCTGGAGATAAAATGATTTTGATGCTATGGTATACGTCTTGGTATGATGGTCAGTGTGGCTCAGTGGCCCCAAGACGCTATTTAACCTTCTATAAAAACACCAGTTACTTTATTCAGAAATCAGTGAAAACCTGCACCGTTATGCCCTACTGGGATGCCGAGTTTTAATGCCGCGTAATCGCACTTTGGAAGGCCTGGAGTAAACTGAAGTTTGATGTGGGGCATCCTCTTAATATCGTATGACTGTTGTGGATCAGTGGCCCAAAGCCATTTATCCCCTTGTAACATCTTTATTTTTATGTTTCTGCAGTTTGTATGCCCATTTTATGCAGCTTCTATTGTGTTAGCGTTTTACCGGGCATTGATTCATACTGGTTTGTCGCTTGGTCTCAATCAGTTTAATGACATTTATTAAGCTGAAAAGGTTTTCTATTTATAATCCTCTCTTAAAAAAACAAAAAAAATATTATTGCAGAGAGGAATAAGAGAAGACTGTCTGAATACAGAAACTCTAAACTTCGCTTCGTCTGTACCTGGCATCTTCCATTTAGGGCATTGTAGCTTCCTTTTGTTAATGAGCGGCAATTGTTAGGCTATGTAATGTCTTAGATAAGTGCATTGTGGCTGGCACTTTTTATAGAGGGCACTGTAGTTGGCACTTTCATAGAGGGTATTGTAGCTGGCAATTTCATTGCTTTCTGTGGTATGGCGACTGTTTTCATACAGGGCATTGTAGCTTCTTTTGGGCAGACTTGTTTATAGATGGCAGTTGTAGTGGCACTTGTTTATAGGGCAGCAGTTGTGTAGCTGGACATTTTATGTGGGCGGGCAAGTGTAGATGGCAGTTTTGTATTATAGATGTGCAGTGTAGCTGTGCAGGCACTTGTTTATAGGGAGCAGTGTTAGTAGATGGACTTTTTTGGGGCAGTCGTAGATGGCACAATGTTTTTATGATGGCAGTGTAGATTGGCACTTGTTTAATAGGGGGCAGTTGTGGCTCGGTGCGAGAACTTGTTATATAAGGGAGCTGGAGTAGTCAGATGTGCTCACTTTATTGGGGGCAGTGTAGATGGCACTTTATTGGGGGCAGTGTAGCTGGCACTTGTTTATAGATGGCAGTGTAGATGGCACTTTATTGGGGGCAGTGTAGATGGCACTTTATTGGGGGCAGTGTAGATGGCACTTGTTTATAGATGGCAGTGTAGATGGTCAACAGTTATTAGGGAAGGCAGTTGTAGATGCGCACTGTTTATTGGGGGCAAGTGTAGATGGCACTTGTTTTATAGATGTGCAGTGTAGGATGCACTTTATTGGGGCAGTGTAGATGGCACATTTATTGGGAGCAGTGTAGCTTCGTACTTGTTGAATAGGTGGCAGTGTAGATGGCAGATCTTGTTTATTAGGATGGCAGTGTAGATGGCACTTGTTTATAGGGGGCTGTGTAGCTGGCACTTGTTTATAGGGAGCAGTGTGTAGATGACTTTTATTGGGGGCAGTGTAGACTTGCATTTATTGGGGTTGGCAGTGTAGATGGCAGCTTGTTTATAAGATGGCAGTGTAGATGAGCACTTTATTGGGGGCGTTGTAAGTTGATCAGTGTAGATGGCTCTTTACTTGGGTGGCAGTGTCAGATGGTGTCAGACTTGTTTATTAGTTGGCAGTGTTAGATGGCGCACTTTTATTGGGGGCAGTGTTAGAGTGGGCACATGTTCCTTATAGGATGGCGTGTAGATGGCACTTTGTATTGGGGGCAGTGTGATGGAACTTGGTTTAGTTAAGATGGCAGTGTAGATGGCACCTTTATTGGGGGCTCAGTAGTAGATGAGCACTTATTGGGGGCAGTCGATTAGAAAGGATGGACTTTGTTGTTTTAATTTTTTTTATAATGGGATGGCAGTGTTGAACGGCACTTTAAGGGGGCAGTGTACGATGGCCATTTAATTGGGGGTCAGTGTAGATGGCACTTTACTTGGGGTGCAGTGTAGCTCTGGTAATTGTTTATAGATGGCAGTTGTAGATGGCACTTTATTGGGTCTGGGGCTGTGTAGGGCACTTTATTGGGTGGCAGTGTAGATGGCATTGTTTTATAGATGGCAGTGTAGATGGCACTTTTATTGGGGGCAGTGTAGAGCATATTTATTTTGGGAGGCCAGTGTAGTTGGCACTTTATTGGGGGCAGTGTAGATGCCACTTTGTTTATAGATAGGCAGTGTAGATGGACTTTATCTGGGGGCAGGTAGAGTGGTATTTATTGGAGGGCAGTGTACGATGGCATTGTTTTATAGAGGCAGTGTAGATGCAGTGTTTATTAGTGTGGGCAGTGTAGCATGCCATTGTTTATAGATGTGGCAGTTGTAGATGGCTCTTTATTGGGTGGTCAGTCTGTACGTGGCACTTTATTGGGGGCAGTGTAGATGGGCATACTTTATTGGGGGCGCAGTGTTGCTGGCCCTGTTATTGGGCGGTCTCAGTGTAGATGGACTTTATGGGGGCGTTTGTGTTGCTAGTGCACTTTTTATTAGGGAGGCAGTGTACGATGGCACTTTATTGGGGGCAGTGTAGATGGCATCTTGTTTTTTGCGGGGCAGTAGTTAGCTGGCACTTGTTTATTGGGGGCAGTGTAGATGGCACACTTTTTATCGGGCGGGCAGTGTAGATTGGCATTGGTTGTATAGATGGCAGTTGTTAGATGGCACTTTATTCGGGGCAGTGTTGTGGCACTTTATTGGGGGCAGGTAGCTGTTCACTTTTATTTGGGGGCAGTGTGAGATTGGCATTTGTTTATAGATGGCAGTGTAGATGGCAAGCTTTTATTGGGGGCAGTGTAGATGGCATTTTATTGGGGGCAGTGCTACGATGTGCACTTGTTTATAGGATCGGCAGTGTAGATGGCACTTTATTTGAGGGCAGCTGTAGATGGCACTTGGTGTGTATAGATGGCAGTGTAGGATGGCACTTTATCGGGGCAGTGTGTAGTGGCTATTTATTGGGGGCGCAGTGTAGATGGCAATTTTATTGGATGGCAGTGTAGCCCTGGCCGATCTTGTTTATAGATGGCAGTGTAGATGGCACTTTATTGGGGGCAGTGTAGATGGCACTTGTTTATAGATGGCAGTGTAGATGGCACTGTATTGGGGGCAGTGGAGCTGGTTTTTGTTTGTTTATAGATGGCAGGTAAGCTCGGCACGCTTCTATTGGGGGGCCTGTGTAGCTGGCACTTTTATTGGGGGCAGTGTTAGCCTAGGTACTTGTGTGTTATAGATGCTGGTGAGATGGCACTTTATTGGGGGCAGTGTAGATTGGCACTGCGCGCTCGCGCGCGCGCGCACAGTTGTAGATGGCACTTTATTGGGGGCAGTGTAGCTGGCACTTGTTTATAGATGGCAGAGTAGATGGCACTTTATTGGGGGCCAGATTTAGCTTGGCACTTTATGGGTCGTGCAGTGAGATGGCACTTGTTTTTAGATGGCCAGTGTTGATGGCACTGTGTTTTTTAAGGTGGCAGTGTAGCTGGCTACTTGTTTATAGATGGTCAGTCTGCTTGTAGATCGCCTTTATTGGGGGCAGTGTAGCTGGGCACCTTTTATTGGGGAGGCATTTAGATTGGCTCACTGTTTTATAGATGGCAGTGTAGCTGGCCAACTTTAATGGGGGCAGTGTAGATGGAACTTGTTTACTAGATTGGAAGTGTAGATGGCCACATTTATTTGGGCAGATGTAGCTGGGCACTTTATTGGGGGCAGTGTAGGATGGCACTATGTATTGGGGGCAGTGTAGTGGCACTTGTTGTTTATAATGGCAGTGTATGATGGCATTTATTGGGGCAGTGTAAGATAGTTTAGCGCACTATGTTTATAGTGGCAGTGTAAGATGGCGTTTTATCGGAGAGGCAGTTGTAGCATGGCACTACTTATGGTGTTAGATTGGCGTGGTAGATGGCACTTTATTGGGGGCAGTTGTAGTGGCAACTTGTTTATTGATGGACAGTGTAATGGACATCTTGTTTATAAGATTTGGAGTGTAGATGGCACTTTATATTGGGGGGCCAGTGTGCTGGCACTTGTTTATATGGGAGCAGTGATAGCGGGAAATTTATTGGGGGCATGTTGCTGGGCACTTGTCTATAGTGTCAGTGTAGATTGGCACTTTTTAGGGTTGGGCTGTTGGTTAGCTGCGCACTTGTTTATTAGGGTGAGCTGTAGATGGCACTTATTGGGTGGCAGTGTAGAGTGTGTCACTTTAATTGGGGGCAGTGTAGCTGGCCACTTGTTTATAGATGGCAGTGTAGCTGGCACTTTATTGGGGGCAGTGTAGCTGGCACTTTATTGGGGGCAGTGTAGATAGGCACTCTGTTTACTAGATGGCAGTGTAGCATGGCACTTTATTGGGGGCACAGTGTAGCTGGGCACTTTTATTGGGGGCAGTGTAGATGGCACTTTCTTGGGGGCAGTGTTGCTGGCACTTTATTGGGGGCAGTGTAGATGGCACTTTATTGGGAGCAGTGTAGCTGGCACTTTATTGGGGGCAGTGTAGATGGCACTTTATTGGGGGCAGTGTAGGATGGTAAACTGTTTTTAGGGGCAGTGTAGAATGGCGCACTTTACTTGGGGCAGTTGTAAGTGGTATTTGTTTATAGATGCAGTGTAGCATTGGAACTTTACTTGGGGCAGTTGTCTTAGCTTGGCACTTTATTGGGGGCAGTGTAGATGGCACTTGTCTATAGTTGGCAGTGTAGATGGCACTTTATTGGGGGCAGTGTAGCTGGCACTTGTTTATAGGGAGCAGTGTAGCTGGCACTTTATTGGGGGCAGTGTAGATGGCACTTGTTTTATTTCTGATGGACAGGTGTTAGATGGGCACCTTTCATTGGGGGCAGAGTAGATGGCACTTTATTGGGGTCAGTGTAGATGGCAATTTATTGGGGGCAGTGTAGATGGCACTTTATTGGGGGCAGTGTAGCTGGCACTTGTTTATATGATTGCAGGTGATACGGATGGACTCACTTTATTGGGATGGCAGTGTCAGATGGACATTTATTGGGCGGCAGTGTAGATAGGCATTCTGTTTATAGATTGGGTGGTGTAGCTGCACTTGTTATCGGAGCAGTGTAGTATGGCATTGTTTATAGATGGCAGTGTAGGTGGCGACTTTTATTGGGGGTCCTCCAACCCTTGGGAGGGCAGAGTGATGGCACTTTATTGGGAGGCAGATGTAGATGTGGCACTTTATTGGGGCACGTGTAGTCAGATTGGCAACTTTTTGGGGGAAGTGCTAGCTTGGCACTGTTTAGTTCGGAGGGCAGTGTAGATGGCTGACTTTATTGGGCGGCAGTGTAGATTGGCACTTTATTGGGGCAGTGTGATAGTGCAATTGTTGTTATAGGCGGCTTGTGGATGGATGATGTAGACCTACCTGGCCAGAGACTCTACCTGGCGCAATTGCAGCAAGTAGTGTTTATACATACCAATGTGAGGAGACATGACTTAACATAGCATACACCCCATGAATACCAGCATCAAGTCAGTTGCCAGCATTGAGAATGGGCTGTAGATATCAAGGGAAACAATCACCTTCAGTGGTGTTATACTAGGCTTTGTGAGGGGCTAGCCTTCTTCCCCATTACCAACTACCTGGAGCAAGATGGCCCGCCCCCCGGCGGAATCCGTCCCACCAGTAGCGTCACGAATCCCGCTCGTCATTCCGGTGAATTGGGAAGTGACTGGTGTTCAGAAGGCGAGAGGGGAAGATGGCGGCGCGGAGGAGCGGGAGTTGAGCCAGGAGCAGACGATAGAAAGACTGCTGCACAGTTCCAGGTAATGACTGGTCAGTAGGAGAAGGTCCGGGGGGGGTGTACAGCGAGCACCTGGCACGGCTGGTGCGGGAGGGATGATGCCTACGCTGGTTGGCATCCACGCTAGCATGGCCTCGGCCGGAGTTTGTATGAAGTTGGCAAGGTCTGATGGATGCGGCGCGGGTGGATTCCAGGGCATCAAGTGTACTCCCTGGCCCGGGGCGAAGTGTGCTGTGCTGACCTCCTCCATTCGCGCAGGGTCCGTGTATGTGTGCACAGCTACGTCCCACCCTAGGGTCAACTGAGCTGGGAGAGGGAGCCATCTGCCTTTCAACTCCATCACTCCTGGAATACAGCCTGAGGTCACCATCAACTTGTTATACCTGTCATTCAGCCTTTGTGAGGGGCAGATCCCATCACACGAGGGAGCTGATGCAGTCAGCGCTTCCCTTGTAGACCCATGAATAAACGAGAGTGATGCTTAAGTGATCAGTTATTCAGAGTCCTGGGAAAGCTGGGTGGAGATCTGATCATCATGCGGGGCTGCAGTCAGCTTCTCTGTACCCCTGAATAACGAACGTGCTTAGTGATAGACAATATCCGTCATTCAGGGGTCTGGGAAAGCCTGTGGAGTGCAGATTCACTGATTCACCACGAGGGGCTGATGAGTAGGCTTCTCTTGTACTCCACGAATGACGAGTCTCTTAGTGATCGTTTATTCGGGGTTTCTGGGAATGTGGGGTGGAGTACTACTGATCATCATGAGGGGCTGCAGTCAGCTTCCCTGAATGATGAAATGTGCTGTAGTGATCTCATCTATCCAGGGTGTCTGGGGCAGAAAGCTGGGTGGTGGATATTCTTATTAGGGGTGCACGTGCCTTTCCCTGAATGGATGAATCTGCCTGTACTGATGGGTAATAGTCATCTCAAGGGGTTTTGGGTAAGCTGGGTGGAGAGATCTGATCGAACCATGAGGGGCTGCAAGTAGCCTTCCCTGTACCTGATTAACGAATGGTGCTTATTGATAAGACAATATGCTGTTCAGGGGTCTGTGGGAAAGCTGGGTGCGAGATTCTGATTCCACACGCAGGGGTGACGAGTCAGCTTCTCTGTACGCCCCATGAATGACGTATAGTTTCCTTTTAGTGAATAGCCGTTATTCAGGGGTTCTGGAATGCTGGGTGTTGTAGCATCCCATCAATTAGGGGCGTCATTAGTGCCTTTCTCGCTTGAATGATTGGAATCTGCTGTAAACTGATGGGGTAATTTATTGTCATTCAGGGGTCTGGGAAAGCTGGGTGACGCTCCAGGGCTGTACTGGCAGGTCCTTTTATTTTGCCACACAGTAGGGAAGCTGCTGTATTATGTTATGCATTTCAGAACGGGTGACGGGAAGCTGCTGTGGGTTCTTGTGAATGTTCGGGGTCCCTTGTGGAGGCAGTGAGGAGTAGATTCCCTGGAGAATGGGACAGTAGTTTGGGACATGATGATTAGCTTGGATTATATCTATGGACTGCTTGGATTATTTTTTAGGAGACTCATTAACATGGTTGAGTTGGTAGTGGAAATTAGATGTCGATGTGCTCATGTGTTTTCCAGCCTGTCATAGGAATGTATAGAGTCCTGTGCAGTCATAATGTATACAGATCTCCTTGTCGGCACATATTTATCTCATTACATTAGTTCTGGCATCTGGGGTGGGGGAGGGGGGTGTTGGTAAAACGGTATGTTTCTAGAAAACTCTGTGAAGAGTACAAACAATGCTGCTAGGTGACAACATCAATGTGTACGGATAACACTGGATCCACAGTCACAATAGAAGATTTTAGTCACAGCCTCTTCCCGTGCCCTGTACACTGACTGTCTTCCCAGGTCAACACACAGCACGCCTAGAAAACCTCATATGGGAATGTCATGTGGGATGAGTTCAGTCTTGAAAGGGTTGTCTTACCTGCACAAAGATCCCATAGTTTAAAGAGAATTGAGGGGAACCAATAGAATGTAAGCATGTTGATTCATCTTCTTTGCGATAACACTTAGTTCAAAGTGCTAATGGTGTTTTGAGAATGGGCGTCTGTCTTTAATGTAGCAAGATGGTGCTGAAGCCCAGGACGGGTTATGCTCCCCGTAATGTGTTACTGGCTGTCGGCCTGCAGTGGCATGTTCACCCAGGTCGCAGTGAGGATCGCTCGAGCATTACTATGTATGTTGATGTAGAGCATGACTAGATCGCAGTCAAGAGAAAAGTTTCTCCACGTATAATCACACGCAGTAACACAGTTCTGTGCATTCCCTTTGTAATGTGCGGTGTTGTGGCTCTCAGATTTCCACAGTCCACGGTGTAGAAATCATGATAGAATCACCGGCTTATACCGTGTACCATTGTCAAATCAACAGAGCTGTGCAGTCCATGTCAAACCCTCTTTTGTGACACATAGCTAGGTCCTCACGTTTTAACAGCCACGAGAAACAAGCTTGTGCAGTCATCACATTATAAATCAATTTTTGTCGACATGTGCGAAAGTCCATTGTTAAATCAACAGGAAAACAGCTGTGCAGCCTCCATGGTAAAATTACTTTTTTGTGACAGATGCAGCAGGTCCCACGTTGAAAGACAGACAGTGAGAAACAGTCTTGTTACTGTGCATGTCACAAGTAAATCCCCTTTGTTGTACACATGCAGTCTCAAACATAAATGACTCGACAGAGAACACTGCTGTACTGTGTAAGATGCAGGTAATATCCTTTTTGTGACAGTTTGTGCGCAGTCAGACGTAAATAAACAGAACACAGCTTTTTTTGTGTATCCCTGTGCAGCCCCACGTAAAATTTATTTTGAGATAACAAATAAGTCCCACCTAAATCGTACTAGCAGTCACTGTGCAGTCACATGTAAATACTACGCTGTTGATCTTCAGTGTGACGTTCCCACATTGAAAAACTTGTGTCGGTATGTGTGCTAGTCCCCCACAAATAAGGACTGAGAAGAGACCAGTATTCTGCAGAACCCCACATAAATAACTTAGTGGACTCAGATGTGTCTGTTTCATGTAAATCTGTCGAGTACACAGCTGTATTGTGATGTCCCACTCGTTAAAACACCTGAGACGCACGATGTTCAGTCCCATGTAAACACACAAACAGAGTAAAGGATGAGTTTTGTTCTACAGATCTGTAGAAGGTCTAGAGGTGTAATAACTGCAGAATACATCGCTATGTGAGAAAGAGAAAGAGATAAAAAAATTGTCTTTCCAGAGTCATCTTGGTAATCTACACAATTGCCTCATTCAGTTACAAAGTATGTAGATGAGAGCAAGAAATTTTGAGAAGTAAGCACTTTTTTGCTACTGACGCTTTTTCACTTCCAATGTTTCCTTGTTTGGATGCAATACTACACAGCTATACTGAAATGCCATTGTTTGTTTAGGACAGTATTTTTGTTCTTTTGCTGGGTGGCAAATGCACATATTATTCATTGAGACGCAATTTTTTGTCGCTGAAAAACTCGGCTTATGCTCGAGTAGTATGTAAACTATGTATTTGTACATAGAAAGTACAGCTTTATATATTATGTATTGTATGTACTAGAAGTGCAGCGTTATATAGTATGTATTATATGTGTACTAGTTAAGTTGCATTGCGTTCTTACTATAGTATGTATTATATGTACTAGAAGTGCAGCGTATAATAGTTTTGTCCTTTATGATGTCTAGATGTGCAGGTTATTAGATGTATTATATGTACCCTAGAAGTGCAGCTGTTATAAGATGTATTATAGGTACTAGATAGTGTCGCAGCGGTATATAGTATCTATTGTGTACAATATTATATAATGTTATCAACCTTCTCTCTTTGTGGCATCCGTCGGGTATGTTCACCATGTAAAAATTCGATTTTGATACTGCAGGGAGTTCATGTAGATGGAAGACCTTTGATTAGTATAGGATAACAAACGTTGTCTTGTTAGCTACCATTTGACCAGTGTGTCCCTACTTAGTGAACATGTCCGATTTCTGTACTGGACACAAAAATGTGGTCCACCATGTTTTTGTGTCTGGTGCAGTAACTGGACATGTTCGCTAAGTAGCAGGGCTGTGGAGTCGGTGCCTATTTTGCAGGAGTCGGAGTCGTCATAAAATGGACCGACTCCCAAAATATATTATAAGTTGATCCAGTTAGTGCAATGCAGTGCCAAGAGCAAGAGGAATTGGGTCCGGCCAGTGCTCCTGCTCCCATATCTTCAGCCTTATCAAAATGAGGAGTGTAATTGATGCCATGGAGCAGGCAAAGCGCTGCCCCCGGTGAAAAAGATTCCGCTCCCAGGCAAACAGATTTTAGCAAAATTTTTTCACCTGCTTTCAAAGAAGTAGAGAGTTTAACCATTCAAAAAACTGACTGTGGCTTGAGGCCCAAATTCCTTTATACCCTAAGCCCGGTTTTACACGGCTTATTCAAGCCGGAAAATTTCGACCCGGGTTGCGCTCACATTTCCGGTTTGAAAAGGGGCGGGGGGGGGCGGGGCCCCGCCGGCCCCCCATAGACTGCATATCACGGAGCGATTGCCCTGGATAATGTGCAAGTGATTTTCCCCCTCCCCCCCCCCCCCCCCCCCCCAGGCGGGGATGGGAGCGGGAAGGGGACGGAATCCATGTTCTCTTGAAAACGGTGGATTACCGTAATTACGGGGACTTTTGGCGCCGTACTGCAGCCAAAAATCGGGGCGCCGAGGCGCCAAAAAAAAGCCGTGTGAAGGGCCCCTAACATTGTTAGAGTTTTCCCCTTGGGTTCACCGTTTTGCCCCCAAACCCCAATTATGTAAGAGGCTGTCTCTAGCCTGGAAATAAAAGAGATCAGTGTGAGGGGATGTAGCAGGGTCGATGGAGGCAATACTATTTTAGAATAAATTCAGAGACTCCACAAATTTCCTGCCGGGGTTTTTCATTTTACAATTTTTTTTTGTTCAAAGTATATCCAATAAATTAAATTTTTCCTGACAAGCAAAATGGGGAACTTTCAGGCTCCATACTCTCCAACCACTACAGCTTTTTTGAGGCTACTGTAATTTTATATACAGTCATCTTAATCTTATACATAAATTGACTTTCAAGATTTACATCTGCTAGTTTCTCAGATTCTTTCCTGTAATTATTAATGTTTTGCTCCTAAAAAAAATATTAATTTTTAATTTTTATTATTTTTTTTTGTATTTGGGGGAAACCACCTTTTTTTTTCAAAACCCGCCCGAAACCTTTTGGGCCTTTTCAGATTTAAAACCTCTTTACCCAAAAAACTTTTTCCCCGTTTTCCCTTTTACACATTCCCAATTTGTGGGACGGCTTTTGGGGTAAAATACAGCTTTCTTCAACCACAAGGTTCCAAAGATCAAAAAAACATTTTTTACCCTTTTGCTTTTCCCTTTTTCCTACCTAAATGCTTGATTGTACATTAAGGTGAAAAAGCTGTTACCAATTTTTCTACAGTAAAAATTATCACTTACACATTCCCGGGGGGGGATGAGGGATCAGGAGTCGGAGGTTTGGGGAATTGAGGAGTCGGGGTTGGGGCTTTGGCTTGTGACTCCCCAAACCCTGCAAAAGGGGGGAAAACCATGGTCCAAATTAAGACATTTGCCTTACCGAGCCTTATCCATGGTATCTTTCAGGGTGATGGGGCCTAATGAAGGTAAAAAACTATGGAAAAAGGTCCTTATGTAAAGTTTCCCGGAGAATACCCCCTTTCCCCCGTTGGAGTGAACCCGCTTTTTTAAAACGACAAAAGGGGAGTTTGGGGCGTCTTTTTTATGACAGCGGATGCATACAGCAGCCCCCCACTCCCCCCAATACATTTTCCTCTTGCAGGAGAGCCTCGTCAGTTTTTCCATATGTCTGCACCAGGGTCTTTCCTTGGGTAGCGTGTTTTTAATTGGTGTATTTATCGGGTCTTGTGCTAAGGATTCTGCTTTTTCCTTATTTTAAGGGGCTTGTCCAATTGATTTTCAAATGTATTTTAAATTTTTAAGGTGGCTATCCATAAAAAAGAAAAACTATAAAAAA